>JARQOC010000002.1:258176491-258280326 GCA_033576535.1 Allobates femoralis | reverse complement strand
CAGATGTCAAGATAATAGAGTCCATTGGTTCCAGACTGCTTCTGATATGGACTGTTTCAATATTGAAGATGTATCAGTAAAAAGAAAAGGCAGTGGAACTATGGAAATCACGGTATCAATAAGTATGTTAGTGATATGCAAATAATGAAAAAATTGTAACAAATTTTTCAAAACATCATGATTTATTCAGTGTAGAATATATCCCCATGCATGCCTTGGCATGTTATCAATGAGATTATTAATAGTCATTTGAGGATTGTTCTGCCACTTTGAATGCACTTAGGCCACAAATTATCAAGATGTGCTGCTTTACAATTGCCAACTATTGACATCCCAGATATTCTCAGTGGAGGATGAGTCTGGAGATGATGCAGGTTATGGTAGCATGTTTAAAGAGGACCTGTCATCCCCCATGGATTAGAATCTAAGTCCAGCACTGAATGCAGCATGTCTGTTACATTCAGGCAAGGGGTCCCCCATGGCTCTGTGGGGCTGCTACCCCGATATATAAGCTTATAAAAACTTACTGTAAAAATCCATTCCATGGAGGCGGGCCCTTCTGCTTGAGCCAGCTCATCCACAGGGGCGTTTCATGCCCCCTGCACCTCTGTCCCGCCCATATCCTCGCCGCCTCGCTCGTGCCATTCATGAAATTCTCGCTCTGCACGTCCTTGTGGTGTTGACGCAAGCGCAGAGTGAGGTTGAGGTTGAGGTGCATGCCCCGCCTCCCGCTATGACATCCTCTTATTTCCCTGCCCTTCTCCATAGCACAACACAGAGCAGGGCAGGGAAATGAGAGGATTTCATGAATGGCATGAGCTAGGCGGCGAGGACATGGGCAGCACAGTGGCACAGGGGGCGTGAAATGCCCCCGTGGACGAGCTGGCTCAAGCACAAGGGCCCGCCTCCATGGATTTTTACTGTAAGTTTTTATAAGCCTGTATATATCGGGGTAGCAGCCCCAGAGAGCCATGGGGGACCCCTTGCCTGAATGCAGACATGCTGCATTCAGTGCTGGACTTAGATTCTAATCCATGGGGGGGTGACAGGTCCTCTTTAAGCTGTACAGGCTGTTCAGAGTAGCACAAGCAATGTGGCAGCTTCTGGGATGCTTTGAATAAATGGCATTCCACAATTTATCTACTCTGTGGTGGTTCTGGTGATGCATTCCTGTACTAGTGGTGGTTCTTATGCTGTATACATGTACTAAGGGTGGATCTAAAGAACTATTCATGTACTGATGGTGGTTATAGAATGCAATTCATGTACTGATGGTGAAGTATTCATGTACTGATGGTGGTCATAAAATGCAATTGCCAACTATTGACATCCCAGATATGCTCGGTGGAGGATGAGTCTGGAGATGATGCAGGCTATGGTAGCATGTTTAAGCTGTACAGGCTGTTCAGAGTAGTGCAAGCAATGTGGTAGCTCCTGGGATGCTCTGAATGAACGGCATTCCACAATTTAGCTACTCTGTTCTCTTGGTGGTTCTGGTGATGCATTCCTGTACTGGTGGTGGTTCTGGTGCTGTATTCATGTACTAAGTGTGGATCTAGAGAAGTATTCATGTACTGATGGTGGTTCTGCTGATGTTTTGATGTATTATGTAGGTACTGATGATGTGTTTATGTACAAATGGGGATTCTGTTGCTCTAGTAATGTAGATATAGTAATCTTTGTTTTGCCAGACTTAACAATAGATCAATGTCAGTGGTATCCTTTACTCAAACAGATAACACAACTACTTGAAATACAGCTATCTGAATGAGGCCATATATGTCAGCTGAACAAATGTTTGATTAAAGCCCCCATACACTTTACTAGCTGTCAGTATGGTTCAGTCAATTGTTCACCCCGCAGCTATCTCTCCCTCTCTCTATGGCTGGCTTCACATTTGCGTATGTGTCTGCATGCTGATGGCATGCAGACACATACGCAGTGCAAAGCAGGGCCGAAAGATGTGTCCGCAGCGGATAATGTCCACCTGCGGACACATCACTGTGGAGCCCGGGCACCCAATCAGCGGTGTCCGGGGGCGGAGATCAGCACCAGAGATCTCCGCCTCCCAGCCGCCGGTAACCTCCGGGACATGTCGGCGGGGAGAACAGCTGATTTGACAGCTGTTTGAATCTTCCCACGCCGACACCGAGAGGAGATGTCGGCGCGGGAAGATTCAAACAGCTGTCAGATCAGCTGTTCTCCCCGCCGACACCGCTAGCAGATTACCAGCGGCCGGGAGGAGGAGGACAGCAGAGGCTCCAGCTGATCTCCCGGTGGCCGTCGGTGAGCTCCTGTGACATCACCGCCGGCCACCGGGAGATTTTTCAATGGGTCCGCAGCGTTCTCCTGCGGTGTCATGCAGAGGACACTGCGGACCCATTGAAGACAATGCTTTTTTTGTGCGCTTGGGGACGCTTGCTGATTTTCCAAGGTCCCCAAACGCACAAAAAAAACCAACATGCTGCGTCCCGGGTGCGGATGCTGGACACCGGAAGTAGCAGATATCGTCCGCATCCGCACCCGAAAGCAGCAAACGCAGGCACCATGCGTTCCTATGGTAAACATAGGAACGCAGTGCGCATACGTTTGACTGCGTATGGGAACGCAGCAATACGCTGCCTTCCCATACGCAAATGTGAAGCCAGCCTATGAGAGAGCCACTGCCAGACATGCTGGATCCTTATCTATACTGTCACCATCTGTCAGGGGTCTCCATACACATTAAACTGTCAGCCAAATCATTATTGATATCATAGAATGAATAGCTGAAAAAAATGAAATTTTTATTTTTTTTGGTTATTGTTTTACCGTATTCTTTGTTTTTACCATATTCATTTATAGTTTACGCATTTGAAATTTATAAAATAGACTACATCTCTCACTGAACATTGTAAACAAAGCACTTAAGTTATATTATTTTAAAAACTGGTTTCTTTTGTAGAGTGCAGTCCTTAGTAACAGAGAATACAGCAGATTATAGGCATCTGTGCCATAGTTTCATTTCCAGTGCTAGGCCCTATTAGCACATCTGCTAAGTTTGCTCCATCTCTTGTCACTGCATAACCAGGCTGGTTACAGCTTATGCAATGCTGGAGCAGCAGATGTTATATTCAGTGCCAAAGTAAGTGCCCCCGAAAAGCAAGCCTACCAATGATCAATTGATTCCCAGTCAACCAACACTAGACTTGATTTATATATTGAGGCAGTTAGTATCTTCTTTTTTTTCTGTTACCTCTACAACAAAGAAAAGGATCTGTCAGGTGACTGCCTGGGAGATGTAGATACTGTGGCGCCCCGCAACGAGTGCGTCACAAGGGAGTATTGCAGCCGCAATATTCTCTGACAGCAGTGATATAGTTAACTTTGAGATCCAACCCAACATGCATCACCTAGAATAGAGGGCCAATCCTAGGTCCTGGTGGGTGGAGTGTTAGGGAAGTGTAGGAGAACACACAGTAGTCTAGACCAGAGAGAGAGAGAACGGAGAAGGATCTAGAACCTGAGAAGAGCAGACTAGAGCTTGGAGAGGAGCGGGGGCTCCGCACCCCGTGCGGGCCCCTGGGCCGTCACTGGTCGGGTGTCAGCACCTGAGGCCTTAACTACCGGGATTGGGCATTATCTACACGGGTTCCCAAAAGACTCCCGTGCCCACAACTCACAGCCGGTTCACTGGTACCGAAGCTGGCAGCAGTTCACCTCTGCCACGCGAACCAGAAGAGTGGAGGACCAGCTTCACAGGAGCACCCCACCACCAGCCAACTTCCAGTCGTCTAACCAGCGGTGTACCCACTGAGGGATCCAAGGCTCCCCAAAGCATCCAGAACGTACATCATGGATAGGGCATTGAAGCAGCCTCCCCGTACCCGACCTGGTATTCCTGGGCGACACTGGCAACAAGTTAGGTAGAATGGAGGAACACTTGCGGATCTCTGAGGGACACTATCACTGCTGAGTCCACCCGGTCTACTACTCAACCACTGTATGCCATGTACTGCCTGCTGGTTACAGTAAAGACCCGTTATAGAGACTTTCTGTGTCTGTGCTTCCTTATGAACTGTACGTCCGCACAACAAGGTAACCGCAGCTGCCGCACAACATCTTGAGCAGCTCCAGCCTCCGGGGATCACCGCTCAGCCTGTGGGGAGCGTAACATCTTGCTGCTATCCATCCCCCGGAGGTTCCGCAGCGTCGGTAGCCCTTACCGAATCTACTCATAGGTGGCGTCACGAATAAATTAAAACCCCTTTAATCTGTTCCACCAAGACGTCTTCACTTTTGATCTGCACTACACCGGGCCCCACTACCGGCAGGCGCGGTCCACCCGTGACAAGGAGGAAGGAAGCATCGCCTGTCTAAACCGGAGTCCGGCCACGGTGAGTCAATACAAACACCAAACCCCAGAGCCAGCCATTTTAATGCATATTCATCATTTTGTAGGGGTTGGACACTTTCAAGAAAGTGGGCTCCAAACTGTATTATATATCTAAAGTATGAAACCCAGCAGACACTCACGATCCCTTGGGCCACTGTTTACAGTGCATATCGCTGAGCTCAATTTTCCACTGAGCTGAATTATGGGCTAAAGCTGGGACATGCACTGTTGATGTAATATCATTTCTGCAGCCTAAATATAAGGACCAAAGCAGGGGTGGGAAGCAACAGAACAAAAAAGAGAAACATTCCCTACGTTTGTGCATCCTACCACACCCTTACACTACATTATCTAAGTGACCTCATTTCATTATCCCAAATTGTGGATCATTATTATTAGACACAGCACCTGTGTCTTGTTTAGCTTATATGGCTTTCCTGTATTTGTCTTTGTATATGTACTGTATATTTATTTGTTTCTATAACTGTTTAAACTATACAGCTTGATCTATATAAAAATCCATGTTGCTATGTATATATGTTTTCTTTGTTAATAATCATGTATTATTGTATTCTCTTATATCTAGACCCTTCCCCTGAGGAAACCCTTTTGGATTGAAATGTTGGGCAGCTCATCTATGTTTTGAGCCTTCAATAAAAGGATCAATTTATCATTGACACTGAGTTTCTCTTTTTTGGTGTACCAAGGATCTCTTACAAGTAATTGACTTATTTTAATCTCTGAGCACCTGTCTCTACAGGACTTAACCATGTACTTTTGTTCAAACCCTATTTATCCAATTATGGTCATGTTATTATTTTGCTGCATTATCATATATACTGATTAGATATATGTAGTTCACTGTATATGAGTGTGTGGATTATCGCACTCCAGTAGCTTCTTCTTTCCTGCCTACTCTAAAATCCCAACATTATTTATTCTCATGTCTTGCTTGCAAAGTCGACAACAACCATTTACAGAGAGCTGCTGGCTATGTAGTCTTAGTCTTGGCAGTATACAATAACTATATCTACCTATGGGTAGAATGAGGCCAGAACAAGGCTTTCATGGAGATGCATTGAGTTGGGGCCTCCAGTATGCTTCATGAAACATTGGAGCTGCCAGCAGATCACAAGCTGTCGGAGACTGACCAGAGCTGTAGACGGCGAAGCCTATAAGAGAGGGGGCAGGGGGCTTAGATTTAAAGGGAACCTGTCAGCTAGTTTATGCCTCCCCAGCTATCATTGTCTGTACCTGCAGCTTCATAATACTATTCTAATCATCCCTGTCTGAGCTCATAGTGTAATGTGAAAGGTGAAAAAAAAGCATTTATACACTTACATTTCCTTATGTAATGAGGCAGTCAGTCCCCAGCTTGGAGGACGGCGACTGTTTGGCAGGTTAATAGTTAACATTTCAGCCTTGTGCTAGAACATGTTGGGAGACCTGATGTGATGTCACAACCATGTGACTATAATAGGCGGAGCTAAGTTCTCATAGAACATAATACATTTGCTAGGTTAGCTCCGCCCACTATGGTCACATGATTGTTACATCACACAGGTCCTTTAGCCATGCAAGTTAATAGTGAGTTAACTATTATCCTGCCAGACAGTCCTCCTCCTCCAAGGTGGGGACTGAAATGTAAGTGTATAAATGCTTTTTTTTCACCTTTAATATTACACTATGAGCTCAGACAGGGATGATTAGAATAGTATTATAAAGCTGCAGCTACAGACAGTGATAGCTGGAGGGGCATAAACCACCTGACAGGTTCCCTTTAAAGCACCACTCTAGCAGTCCAATAAAGAAAATGCAGGAGTGGTGCTTTATAACTTGATATATTAACTTTGCTTTGAAGAAAGAGGTTCAAGGATGCAACAACACAGAGAGGGACAATGCAGTGATGACTTGCAAATGGGATTTATTACAAAACGTAAGAGATCTAATTCAATCCAAAAGCATTGGCAAACAATACAATATGTCAGAGTAATAGGTTGGCACAGAACTGATAAGGAAACAATCATTTACCATTTACCATTTATTACAATGAAGCAAACTATAGGTATGATTTCACACGTAATCAGTTCCCCTAAGTCATTCAGCTTCAGTAGCTAACGAAGAAAGTTCTGTTAGTCAAAATAATGTTATGCTAGTCTATCGGTAGGCAATCTACAATATGACCCGCTATGAATAAAGTCCAATAATCATAAACACTTTATGTTCTCAGGTCCTTCAGAGCCCAGTAGGAAGCAACTACCTTGTTAACTTGCGTCATATATGAAAGGGGTCCTTCTTCCCTTGGTATTTGGCTTGGTAGATGAGATTCTGGATCTTGCCTAGTGTGATTTGTGGCCTGACCTCATAGTCAGGATTCTGAGTCTTGAATGGCGAAGTCTGATGGCCACTTTACACGTCCCGATATCGGCGTCCAACTCCGATAAAAAGTCACGTGGTTCATGCGTTGGCCCCGATATCGTTCGTGCGTTGTATGGTGTAAATGACCAATGCGACGCAAGAACGATGCCAAAACGATATTGGGGGAAAAAATGAGCAGGCTCTCCAACTGGCCGATATTGGATGGACGATCTGGCAGGATCGTGCCATGTGAAAGCCCAAACCCGACTTGGAGATCAACTTCCCCTATTCACTCCCATGTTGAATGGTCGTTCCAGGGTCGCACGTACAAAGGGGGCGTAGACATCGCAGTTGTGTTGCCTGCCGATATCGCCCTGTGTGACAGCTTCTATGCGATCTGGGATTTCTGCCAAAAACGTGCGCACTCCCGCGCCGTTGTATCAAACATCGGAACGATGTTGGGACGTGTAAAGTGGCCATGAGTCTTGAACACATAGCTGAAATTCTGAATCTTGACAGACAATGTCTACAGCTTGCTTGAGTAGTTGGAATCTGAAAGGTATTACTTGAGGGTGACACAGCATAGGTCTCCTCTTGAGCTTCAGTAGACACAGGTGTCACTCCAGCCCATCGGTGAATGCTCTGCTTTCCTATAGGTACATCTGTACATTTCTCCTTCTTGGCAACAATCTCCCCTATCATCTGACTTGCCAAGTTTTTATATTTTATTACTGTGCCACAGCCATCACCTAACCTCGAACTATTCCCTTATGGAAAAATAACTGTGGTTTACTTGAACAGCGGAGGACAGTGTTTTTCCACCAATATCTTCAGACATACATGTAGGTGCTGTCAGATGCCCCACTCCATTACAGTTTAGCTGCTTTATATTAATTCCCTGACCTCCTTATTCTCTCCTTCATTCACTCTCTAAGCTGCTGCAATACAAAGATCTCAGGGGAAATATTAGACTTGCATATCACCCAGACTTTCAGACTATATTTACAATAGAAGTAATCTATATGGTAGTTTACATTAAAGGAAACCTGTCAGGTCAAAAATCCATATGTATTGATATAATTTTCTAATTCCTTTCTCTAAGCTCTCTCTATTCATGCTTTTCTATTATTTATGCTTCCCTCCTATCCTCTGTAATCTTCAAAATAAAAGATTAATTCCATCTGTCAATCACAATAAGCTCTCTGCTGCTCACTCCCCAAGGAATGAATATTCATACATCATTACACTGTCCTGCACTCTTGTTATCTGTTATGTTGTGTGACTCATTTATTGCAGACAGAGCAGAAAGGAGGTGAGAGGAGATGTGTGTGATCTTAGCTGCAGCTCTTCATGTCATTGTGTGTATAGGCATGTGTGTAGTGTGTGCAGTCTGAGATATTTCTATGTGATTATAAGAACATTTGATCATTTGCTTAGCAGATACACACATTACAGGTATGCAGTAAAATCTACATTCAAATAATAGAAATCTTACACACCCCAATTCGTGACAACTTCTAAACAGACTCTTGGTTGCAGTGAAATCATGGACACATTGTTCCATTTGCACACAGCCACAAAATGGAGCAATTGCCCATGATTTCACTGCAACCAGAGATCTGTTCAGAAGTTGGTCACAGGTTGGTGTGTGTAAAGCGGCCCTAAGTTTATAATTGAGATTGTCCCTATGAACAATGCTACAATAATTTGTATGTAAATGCAATTTAAGGGCCCGTTCTGTGCCTGTAAAAAATAAAATGTACTCGCCAGTTAATTTCTTCCTGGGTCATTGGATATCAAGATCAAAATTAGTTATTTTTTTTTATTATTTTTATTTTAGGCCTTTGCTAAAAATTAGAATACGTGATGTAAAAAATGTGTGTCGACATAGGTTGAACTTCAATACCGTATGTTTTTAAAATAATGAGGGCAATTGATTATGTGGTGATGTGGCCCCTGGCCGGGTGCATCACACGGGTTATCAGCACAGGTCTGTGTTCTCATGGGCCGGTTTTCCTGTGTGTGTGTGCTGTGTGAAACCTGTCCGGTGTACAGTGGATTAACAGCTTAAGGGTTTTCATGAGCTGAGTAAAACAACTGAGTGTGAGTGCTGAAGATCTGCGATATTCATGAGCCTAATAAGCGGCTGAACCTGTGTGTATCAGTGCTTTACTGGGCTAAACCTGAATGGTGCACAGGGGGTTAATCACATCTCAGGTCTATGTGTGAATGAGATGTGCTGATTGATTCACTGTGTTGCAGCTGTGTGTGAGGCAGCCTGGATAAAGAACCTGCCAGGTGTCTGGATGAGAGAGGACGATGGGAATCAGAGCAGTCCAAACCACTGCCATGTGAGGATATGCTGGAAGTGATCCGTCCACGGTGGGGAAGTGAAGGACGCCTGCCAGCTCCATGCCGGTGGCACGTGATGCGTGCATGCCAGCCAGTGTCCAGGACAGAGGATGGCTCAAGGGCCAGGCTGTCATATGAGTGATGAGGACCAAGGACGTCTCAAGGGCCAGGCGGTCAGATGTGCAGTGTGAGAGACCGAGTACGGCTCAAGGGCCAGGTGGTCACAGCTGACTTTGGGATTGACTGTTCTAGTCGTGAGATGGTCCCATTGACTATGTGATGGCTTATGTAAAAGTGCCATGTGTGATGGATGTGATGGCTTATGTAAAAGTGCCATGTGTGATGGATGTGATGGCTTATGTAAAATGCCATGTATGATGTGTAAATACAGTGTTATATTATATGTTTTATGTTATGAAAGCGGTTTATGACAGAAAAATAATAAATCCGCTGGTTATGTTCCGTTGAAATGTAGTTGCTGATGTCATTTTCCCCATGCCAAGCAGGTTCCCCTGGGGCGCTACCTCACAGTTAAGACTGGTGTTGGGTATAACAGTCTTTCTGAAGAGGCTAGGCAGGTGTATAATGGACCTAATTCATTAAGAGATGCATGCCACTAGAAAAAAATCTAGTCTTATCTGATAACTGGTTATCACTGCTGCCCAAAATGCACTCCACTGAGTAAGTTACGTGTACCTTATCATGAATTTGCCAGGCGGGCATAGTCAAGCCTCATCATGTCCATGTCTTGCCCATGCTATGCCCACTTTGACATGGCTCGCCAAGCCTGGATTACAAACACCAAACGTTGCAATATTTTTGGGCAACTTCTGACTTATGCAAAATATTGTGTTTTATTAAGGTATTTATTTTGTCACAGAATTCTGGCGGAAACACCTTAGTGAATTGGGTCAAATATCTTTCTTGTGTTAAGTTTTTTTCATATATATTTTTATTTATCCACAATATTTTCTATTGCTAAAATGTATTGTGACTTAACAGTGCCTTCTCACATCAATAGGATGTGATAGCAATACTCTCCCATATTGAGTTGTATGTAGACTGAAGAGGTTGGCAGTCCTATAAAACTTGGCAGAAGACTGGTTTTACAATAAAACATATAGTAATTAATTTTTAAAGAAATAGCTTAGTAAT
Organism: Allobates femoralis; assembly: GCA_033576535.1. Taxonomy (NCBI): domain Eukaryota; kingdom Metazoa; phylum Chordata; class Amphibia; order Anura; family Aromobatidae; genus Allobates; species Allobates femoralis. Next base: position 258,270,086 of record JARQOC010000002.1, on the reverse strand, counting down.
AAAATACGGACACTGAAAATGCTGAACACTTTTTTTTTTATTTTTGTAGCTTTTGTAACAATTCAGTTTGACATTCTCTGTATAGACTTTACTAACTCTTCACAGACTATGCCCAGTTGCAGCACTCGCAGCTAGGGTCGAAAACAAGGCCAGACTGGCAATATTGTTCGTAGGTAATGCCGTTCAAGCAATGCCAGAAAGCATTCTTGTTTCCAGCTACAGGGTACAGTCCACTGGCTTTGCCTGCACAGAATCCGCTACCACCTGAGCTACCGCCTGAGCTACTGCCAGAACCACTTCCACTTCCACTTCCACTGGGCACTGTTTGGGGAGCAGCGGTGACTGGAGCAACAGGAGATGCAGGAGGAGTACATCCTAAACGAAAAAATGGTATAATGTAAATGAGAAGAAAATACTTTTTGTTTGATATTTTTATTATCTCACTAATCATACTATGATACTATTCATACAGTAGGTAAAAAAATGTCCATTAAGTTGATCTGATATAGATCAATTTGACTAAAAATGTGGAAACACTATTTTCTGCTGTCTTCAGACCAGCTTTCATAATGAATAGCAGTAACTCAGTATGTTGTCTCCTCATTAAGCACTTTATTAATATATGTAGTATTGGTTTATGTATCATTGTCATGACCATATGCCAATGACTGTCTAACCGCAGTTTCCAATATCATGTCCACTCTCTACCTAAATCTCAACCTTTTCAAAACTGAACTTCTTCTGCTCCGCCCTTCACTAACCTCCTTAAGTCTGAAATCTCCCTCTCAGTGTGTGGCACCATGATAACGCCTAGGTAGCAGGCTTGTTGTCTGTGTGTTATGTTTGACACTGATCTCTCCTTCACCTCCTGTATACAATCTTTCGCCTCCTTTTCCACTTACACCATCCATGTCTAGAATCCGCCCCTCTCTCACCATGGAAACACCAAAAACCCTCACTGTGGCCCTGATCCACTCCCGTGTTGATTATTGTAGTTCTCTATTAATTGCCCCCCTCACTAGGCTTTCCCTTCTCCAGTCCATCCTTAATGCAGCAGTCAGGGTCACCTATCTGGCTAACCGTTACTCGGATGCTTTCACTCTGTGCCAGTCATTGCACTGGCTGCCTGTAAAATATAGGATCCAATTCAAATTGCTTGTTCTCGCCCACAAAGCTCTTCACAGTGCAGCACCACCCTACCTCTCTACCCTCATCTCTTTCTACCACCTCACCTGCTCTTATGCTCTGGAAGTGACTTTAGACTAACTTCTGGATTAATCCAAACCTCCCACTCCCGACTCCAAGACTTCTCCTGAGCTGCACCAATTCTCTGGAATGCTCTATCCCAAGAAATTAGGTCTACCCACAACTTACGTAGTTTCAGGTACTCCCTAAAAACACATCTCTTTAAGACGGCCTATCATGCCCCCTAGTCATAGTCACTCAGACATAGCTTATTCACTCCACCAGATACATAATTCCTTACAAAGAATGGCTAGTGGCCACTTATGCAGCTCTTATCTATTCTCCACTTCCTTAACTTGGCTGCACCATAGTAAATAAGCCTCTGTACTTTGTGTCACTCCCACCTCATTGTAGATTGTAGGCTCTTATGAGCAGGATAATAAAGCAGGGGAAGGGGTAGGGAATATGCTCTCACTGGAATACCTTGAAGCCGACTGGTGCCTGGATGCATGTCCACAGTCCTTGTAGTTAGTGATAAAAGGAAAATCCGGCACCGGACCAAATTTTTCAATATTTGTGTTTTATTTTTCAGTGCATCACACAAATAAAACGATCATATCATGGGACCACAGCCCCATGATATGATCATTTTATTTGTGTGATGCACTGAAAAATAAAACACAAATATTGAAGAATTTGGTCCGGTGCCGGATTTTCCTTTTATCACTAACTCTTATGAGCAGGGCTGTCATTATTTTGCTTTAAGTATTGTATTCCTTGATAACTGTTACTTATGACTGTTTGTATTTTGAACCACTGAATTGTAAAGCATTTCGGAATAGTTTGGCGCTATATAAATAAAGATTATTATTATTACTCCACTGTCAGAATATAACACTTACCGGAAGATTGAATGCCCAGAGTGCTTGACAGTGTGGAGATTAGAGGATATTTGCCCTGATTACAGAAAGTGCCAGTGAAATCATCCAAATCAATGGCCCAGACCATGGCACCTGCAAAGTTGTTCTTCACCACCCATTCAGCCTACAGATCATAAATGGGAAAATGCATGTTAGCATACTTCTCTGTTTCATTTTTGTTTCCTTGGATGTTTTTAACTAAAAGAAAAATCTATTACCTTTATCTGGAAACTCTTCTGATTGTCATATCCCAGCCACTCATTACCCTGGTAGGCATAGGGAACATCTTCAGCAGAAGACCACACATTAGTAGCTCCGTTCTTCAGGAAAGTACAGATCTAAAGAGATGAATAGGACATTTGTATTTTATGAAGCTTTCTTCGATAGTAGGATTTAAAAGTTACGCTCTCTCTATTGTCTGAAGTAGTCAATGGAAATTATTTTGAAATTATTTTCATGATCTAACACATGACTGTTTGCATCAAAAGATCTTACTTCATAGTAGGCCCAGAAACCAGACTGTCTACTGTAAGGTCCAGCAGGTCCAGGTCCAGAAGTAGGGGCACCAATGCCAGTGTTAGATGGATTGCTCAAGATGAAAGTGTGTCCATAGGTTGGGAATCCAACAATGAGTTTAGAAGCTGGGGCACCATTGTTCAGCCAGTAGTTCATGACGTAATCCTACAATTTAGAAAGATGTGACCTTTCTGAGATTTTATAGAATGCTATAATGTGATATACTGTATATTCCACAGATGTAATTCAGTCAGTCACCAAGAAATTCTAAAGCACAAAACAACAAAGTACTGTACTACAAACCTGGCTAATATACATACAGTAGATATATATTCATAGATGGTTCATGGATACTAACCACATTCAGGTAAGCATTGTCACCAGTAGCAGAAGGGTTAGAATATAGTGGGCTGTTCTCTCCTGTATATCCTTCCCATGAGCCATGCAGATCGTAGGTCATAACATGGAAGTAATCCAAAGCCCTAAAAAGTATTATATCCTATTATAACATTGCAATATTTGTTGAGAGACACACAGGATAGTTTATTTTATTCTTCGGTAAAACGATTATGCCAAACCTAACAAAGAAAATCTTAAAAAGATGATTTATTAAAAAAAAGATTACCCCAAATTTCCATTGGAACATCTATGTTATGTTCTTAATTACCATTTCCTTTAATGAATTGTAGTAACCCAATCTCATGTATTTATTGCAATTATAAGGCCAGGGTCACATTAGCGTATGGCATCATGCAAAGAGCATCAGATGCTATGCTAATGACGCTCTGCTATGAGAGTGAGTCAAGTGTCACCATAGTGAGAACTGATTCTGTGATCGGACCATAGCTGTGGAGAGAGGGAGAGATTAATCTCTCCATCTCCTCCATTGCCGTCCTTGGTGTACATCACACTGCACTCGGATGTCACCACTGCAGCCTGATGTTTCACTGACACCCATAATCTTATATAGGAACGAGTGAGTCTAGAGTTGCTGACAATCAAAGCATGCTGTGATTTTATTCTTCAGTATGATTAAGGCTCAGTAAAACATCACAGATCTGAGCTGCATCATTGTCTAACATTGGCAGGAGAGCAATGCGAGATTTCCTCACATTGCACTCGTCCAAGTAATATGCTAATGTGACCCCAGCCTAAAGAGTATGTTGATTCAAATATAATGAATGCAGTCTATGTAGCTGCCATAACCACTTGGCCTGGCGTGAATAACGACACTGATAATGTTTTTAAAAAATTGCTTAAAGTAAAGGTATAGGTATTGAATTATTCTTTATTAAAATACTTTATTTTTTAAATTGCCCATATCGCCGCTTTTCAGACCCCTGTTTCATCTCATACCTGCATATTGTCTGTAGCTGTGGGTAGTGTCCCTGTCCTGGCCCCTCACCCTCTGCCTGGTGACTGTCTGTGGCCCTTTATAAAGGGCGCTATCCTTGTCCCAGCAGAACATGCGCAAATCATCTCTTGGTGGTCTTCAGTAAAATGTCTTTGGTGACGGCGCGTGATCAGATTCAGATCTTGGCTCAATGATGAATCAAGATCTCAATCTGTGCATGCACAGCTACGAATACTGTTTTAATGAAGTCCACTTGGAGATTAATCTGTGCATGCGCCACTAGCGGTACAATTTTGCTGAAGACCACCGGGAGATGAATATGCAAGCTTATTAAAATCAAACTTCTCATGTAGATTATAGATCAACCAAGATGTGGACTTCTTCACTATTAAATCTTTACAACAGTGCCATTATAACAGAATTATGACCATGCTTTTACTTTAACAAGCTAAATCGTGGTAACAGGTTGTCTTGAAATTCATTTCTAGCAAGAATCATACTGGGTCATATTAAACTTGTTTGAATACAGCACTGCCCAGTATTTTCAGTATAAAAATACAGCTATAATGTCCTAATTAGAAATGGGCAAACCTTTCAAGGTTTGGTTAGGTTCGGTTGTAGGGATGCTCATACGTTTGGAAGTTCAGGTTTGGGTGGTGCCCAAACCTGGCCCAAACCTCATTTGCAGTCACTGATTGGCAGCTCGGCGCTCCGCCCACATTCAGTCAGCCATAAGCAAACCACTTCTGGGGATGGGAGGGAGGGGATGTTCCATTTTATTCTTTTACATCCACACTACTCTATTATTACTCCCAGTGTGAGACGATCAAACACCGTAAGTGGCTCACACTGGGCCAAGCACCAAGCATCAACGAGTGCACCGATGGTTTTCATACATAAATCGCCCAAACTCCAAACTGGAACAGGTTCGCTCATCTCTAGTCCTATCCCTGGCTGTGACAAGGGTTAGGACACTATAGATTAGGTATGAGTATGAGGGCAGGCATATCTCTCTTCTTAATAGGTAGTATTGACCGCTTCTCATGTTGAGCCCACTCTAATATTAATAATAATAAAGGGAGTTTCAAGGTCTTCTAAAAATATAGCTAACAGCAGGAATAAGATAAATAGAAAATGATATTCACTTCTTTACTCCACAGCCACTGCAGCATAGCTGCATCAGTGGCCCCACCGGTCTTTAATTGATTCCTATCAATCCCTGCCCTCAGCAATGATGTTGACTTGTATGGTCCTTGACTATTGAGACCAATAAATGGCTGCAGCAGTCACATAACTGATATAAAGCACATAATTATTGCAAAAGGTAATCAGAGACAATGTCAGAAGTGGGGCTGGGGTGACAGGTGCTTGAAAAGGTGAATATATAGTCTTTTTATTTAACATATTCCCTACTCCTGGCTAAATGTGTATTTTTTTTAAATAATGTATTTATTGTTACTCTTCTTTCAAAGTCTCTCCCGATTTCAGAGCAGCAGATTTACGAGCTGTTTCTTCTATTTTATGTTCTACTACTAACAAAAACTGTTTATAGTTTGTTACTAAAGAAATGTCAAAAGAATTACAAAGGTCTTTACAGCTAAAGTGTAACATCATTTCTTTTTGTTTTAAGCTCCTTTCAAACGCCGTGGGTATTTACTCACTGAGCCAGTTGGGGAATCTGATAACCAGACTGAATGTTGGAGATTCCACCAGCCACAGCAGCAGTGACCATGAGCCTTGGTTTGTTGGATTGTGAAGCCTCTGTCTCAAAAGCTGCTCTCATTTCCTGCAAAAATACAATAATTATACAAAATAACATTAATGGGGTGTTCTACTACTTTTATAATGATGACTAATCCCTGGAATAGGTAATCAATATCAGAATAGTGAGGTCTGACATCCAGCCGAACCCCCACTGATCTAAAGACAAGTTCAGAGGATGCAACAGCGTAACATAAGAATCATTCACAAATGAGATTTATTACACAAAGATATGATATAGATTAATTAGAAAGCAATATAATAGGTTATAGAGCAATCATAGTGAGTACTAAATACACAAAAATATTCTTTTCCCGGCATTTTTCATGCATTTGGGTTGGGTAAACACTACAATAATTGACATGTGGCAGACTTATCTGCACCAAATCTGCAAGGGAGGAAAGTCAATGTGCACAAAACTTCGGTACTTGGCCAGGTAGTCTAGGAATAGGATCTTCTTGTTGGAACTATGATTCACACCTTATCAGTGTTCAAAAAAGAAGATCTCCAGTGTCAGAAGAGAGGATAAGGTAAGTAATAAAACTTCACACTTAATTTATTAATTAACAATAGTACAACAGCATAATGAGCAAGATAAATCCTAGGCGTTATTGCCGAAACATGTAGGATTCATATTATTCTGGATAGTATATGATACTGTTGTATTATTTTACTTAATCATTAAATGTGAAGCTTTATCACTTACCTTTATCCTTTCTTCTGATGCTGGAGATCTTCCTTTCTGTTTGTTTGCTGACCTGATGTTCACCATAAGGTTAAATTGACCTGACATTATGATTTTCCATGTCAGTAAAAGTATGCACATACTGAACATATATAGTATTTTATGTAAGTGTTAAAAAAGAATTTGTAAATTAGTAAAAAAAAAATAAATGTTGCTGTTGTCATCATTTTCCAAGACTTGTAACTGTTTTATTTTTCGGGATATGGGGCTGGGTAAGAGCTTATTTTTTGTACCCTGAGCAGTTATTTTTACTGATAGAATTAGGGGGGTAGATGCAATGGTTTGATTGCCTCTTATTGCATTTTATTGCAACATTGCAGTTGCCAAAAAAGCAATTCTGACGTTTTGATTTTTTTCTATTACGTTATTTATCAATTGGATTATTTTATTTACATTTTGATAGATCAAACGTCTATGAATGCAACAATACCAAATATGTGTATTGTTAAAATTCCTTCATTTTTAATGTGGCAAAAGGGGAGTGATTTGGACTTATTTATTAAAAAAACGTTAAAAATGTAATAGTCCTTTCAGAGGACTTGAAGCTGTGATCATCTGATTGCTTATGCTATACATAGCAGTGCATAAACACTGCTATGTATAGCTGAAATCATAATCTATGAATGTTGACCTCAAACCAGCGTTCACAGGGGAATCATAATGATAGGCCCATGGGTCATCAGCAGATTCTCAGCTGTCATGACAACACATAGGTGCCTCACGATTATGTCACTGGTGCATCGATGCAAACATGGGGTGACGCACCCATTTGCCCTTTAGGTGTTAAATGTCGCTGTAATAGATTGACAGAGGGTTTAACAAATTAACAGCCATGGGTGGATTAAATTATCCATTACATGCATAGAAAGATGCATATGTGGGTATGGGGTTAAACAGTTCTCCAGCAGACAGCTAACTATAAAATGGCATTGCTTAACAACAAAAATGTCTTCCCATTTCATGCTGTCAGCAAGCAACCACATGAAAGAAAAATGTCAAATGACCTGAGAAAGAAAATGATTTCTTTTTACAAGCAAGATGAAGGCTACAAGAAAAACAGCAAAGCTTTACTTATCAGTCAGAATACAGTCCGAAAAGTGATATAGAAGTTTCAGAATGATGGAAATGCCACCATCTCACAGAGATGTTCAGGCCAACTGCAGAAGATAACACTTAAACAGGAGCTCTTCTGGTAAAGGTTGAAGAAAATAGTCATACAAATTCACTGTAAGTTTCCCATGATACTATATGGCATACACTGCAGAGGTGTGGTATGCATAGGTGTCATCAACAAACAAAGCGTATCCTAAAGCCCATGCACAAAAATGCCTGTCTGCAATTTGTAAAGGCCCATGCCTTGAAAAATATTAAGACTATTGGCTTCAAAACTGTATGGAGTTGCAACTGTGGGGAGTACAAAGAAAGATGCATGGTGCCTACAGTGAAACATAATGATGGCAGAGTCTGAATATGGGATTATATGAGTGTTCCTGGTGTGGAAAAGTTACTTTCATTTGGTGGTATCATGAATTCACAGGTGTATTGCTCTATATTGGAAGAGAAGATGCTACCATGACTCCGTGCCCTTGGAAGGTGTACCATTTTTCAGCATGACAATGATCCAAAACACATCTACGGCCACTGTTTCATTTCTGAAGAACAGAGTGAAAGTGATTCAGCGACCAAGTATGTCTCCTAATATGAATCAAATCAAACACCTATGAGTAATTTCAAAGAGACAAGTTAAGAATCTCTCCCCATCTAGCATCCATGCGGTAAAAGTAGTCGTCTTTTTAATGGAAATAGTTAGATGTTGCAATACACTAACTTGTTCATTTCATGTCAAGAAGACTTGGTGCCATGATTACAAATCATGGAGGTCATGCAAAATGTAGTAGTTTTTGATGTGGGATGTATTAATTTATGAGTAAAGCTTGAAATGTTGTAATGAAAGTTATATTATCAGCTTTCATTTCTTGTTATGAGTTACACAGTGTTCTATGAAGCTCAGACTCATCAAAATGTTAGAAATTGCTCTTGTGTTTAGTGACATATTGAAAAAATGTCACTTTTCAAAGGGGTGTACCCATTTACTCTGTGCACTGTATAGCTACTTTAGCAAATTTGATAGTGAGAGATAAAATAACGGCATGGGTCACATTAGCCCTATATTACCTGAACCAAAGTGGTAAAGAGTGCTTTGTCCTGAGGAGTGCTGCCTCTTGAGCCAGGGTACTCCCAGTCAATGTCAAGCCCATCAAATCCATACTGGCGCAGGAATGTGATCACAGATGAGATAAAGGTTTGACGGTTCTGAGCAGAAGACACCATGGCGGTGAAACTGGAAGCACATAAGAATATTAATATTTTACATTCACATCTGACCTGCTGATCCACAGCTCAATTATTTGCTACTTACGGTGCAGTGCCGAAATTCCAACCACCAATGGCCAACAGAGTCTTCAAGTTACCATTCCTGAAATGAAGAAATTGTATCACTTATACTGAAATTAAATGAACATTTACTGTAATTTCAAAGCCTGTTTCAAGTTTGAAGATCTAAGGGGTAAGAGTTCTCCTTCTTATTTTTGTCATTTGACCCTTTACAATCATATTCCCTGCTACCCTTTCGTTATAAATGGAAAATCCCGTTAAAATGGAATAAATTAAATTTAAGCAAGTCTAGAATGACCTATTGTAAGGTATGTTCATACATCTCAATAGACCAAGATTATCCAGATTTAAATTAATACAATGCTACTTACTGATTTTTTAAGTTTTGGAAAGAGCTGTACAGGGTGACGTCATTCCATTCAATTGTGGCAATTTGGTTGTTTGTCATGCCAGCAAAAGCATAGATCAGGTGAGTACACAGGCATGGGTCAATATTGTCAGGCTTGAACTTCCCCAATCCAGGTCTGTATTGGGCCCAGTTGGTGAAGTAGCATGACAGCTCATAGGCAGAGCCTATATGGGATAAAAATAAAAAGATGAAAATATACACAGCACAAAATTACAGGAATGCAAAACATTAAGTATGTATTTATTCTTCATCCTACATGTGTAATAAAATATTTTGTCCTAGTTCTCAAACTTACTAGTAGTGTTCCCCCTATCCAGTGTGAGGTGGAACCCTCCCCAGAAAGATACCAGTGGTGGTCCTCCTACATGCTAAAGACTACCGCCTACAGCTGTGACTTTCAATGACCAGTTTAGAATTAATCCTAGACTGATTTACAACACAGATACTGTTTAAATTGCAATATGAGTATGTGTATGGATATTTATATGTAATACAGCAGCTTTCTGCATTGCAAATAGCAAGTATATATCGCAGAGGTTGGTTGGGCTCTGTGATATAAACTCTCAACTGTATATGCTCGGACTTCTAGTTCATTCAGTTTAAGCAATGCATTATGCTGAGACTTTTAGTTCCATAGATGGAGGTAATGCATTACATGTACTGGGCTGCAGGTGAGCTAAAAGACAGTGGTGTGTCTTGCTAACCTGATGCCACCCACACCTGGCTATCTCAGAGGATATAATCTGTGTGTTAATGTGACTATATGTCTCTGTGCATTTGGGATAGGAGGAAGCTTCCCTGGAAAATGTACAGCCAGGAGGCCAAACCTCATGTTTAGGAGCACGTGTCCTTGGAAGGCATGAGATTCAGGTACCATGGACCTCTCTTCTTTGGGGTTAGCTATTGCCCTTGAAGTTATGAAGTCAGGAGATCATGTACAGAGCCTGTAAAGGCTCTGAAAAGAACCTGGTAAGGCTCCCTCTGGCTGTCCTTGGACAAGGCTCTGTAAGTCACAGACTGGTTCTCATCATTGTCCTTAAATGCACCTGGGATGGTATCCCATGTCGAGGAACTGAGTAAAAATTGCCTTGTGGTGTCTGTCATTGCCTCCTGTGTCCAGTTGTCCCCTTATCCCAATGGGGTATTATGACATTACAATGGAGTACTATGACATCACAATGGGGTATTATGACATCATAGTATGGAATTATGACATTACAAGGGAGTATTACAACATCATAGTTGGGTGTTATGACATTACAATGGGGTATTATGGCATCACAATGGGGTATTATGACATCACAACGGGGTATTTTGACATCATAGTGGGGTATTTTGACATCAGAATGGGGTATTATGACATCACAATGGGGTATTTTTTACATCATAGTGGGGTATTATGACATCCTAGTGGGGGTGTTATGACATCATTGCACACAGGCGAAGAGAGCATGGGGGGAGATAGAGCAGACAGGCGAGAGAACATGGGGGGGGAGAGACGGCTGCTGACCCCAGCTCCAGAGAGCCGGTTCCCATCATGATGTCACCACCCTCCCGATGCAATCGCATTGGTGCTCCATCTAGTATGTTATAAGGCTTTTAATGCTATGTGGTTTATGGTGTAATAAACTGGATGGACTTTGTCTATTGAAAAGTGTGCCTGTCTGCTTCAATCCCGCTACCCTTTGAGTGTCCCCAACATGCTCAGTGAGCAAATGAATACAATATATATATGTGTGTGTGTATGTGTATGCACACATATTCACCCACATATATTTATGTACATAGCTGTACATAAATATTTATATATCTAAATGTATATGGATATAGATTGTACCCTGTTCTTCCAGTTGGTTGACCCATGAACATTTTACAACTTACCTATCTGAGCGTTCAGCAGCAATGCCAGCCCTGGAATATAGAAAAGTGAAAGACTTTAATGACATGCATAAGCATATTGCCCTGTTAACATCAGAGTTTGGAATTTTGATATTTCTCAACAGGTTTTTTCTGACAGCTTTATCACTTAGGAGCAGAGGCCCTAATTCCAGTGATGTATCACATATTAAACTTCTTGCTGTATATTTGACAAATTCACTGTCTTCTCTGCTGCAGATCAACCAGCTCTCTGATTTCTGGGCACTTTATGACCCTGTCCACACCGCTGATTGGCATCTTTGCATGTACACTGTGCATAGTCAGAAAGCTGTCAATGAGTGGTGTGATGGGGTTATTCAGTGCTCATGAACATGGAGGATTAAATAGCAGCAGGTTTACTAGTGATAATATTCTAGTGCTAAAACTGTGATTTTATCAAAACCACAGCAAGCTGCCCAGTAAGTAACACATCACTGGACTCAAAATCTCTGTTACTACATTATGCTGCTTTCTGATTACTTTGCAAAAACCTAAAGTCAATTCACAAACTAAGGAGAAGTAAGAGAAGTACCGTAAAAAAAAAACACAAAAAATGTACAAGAACATGTAACTCTGAGAAATACTATATCCCTGTAGATTTAACATTTAAATCCAGTTTTCTGGAGCAACAGCTACAGGGAGAAAATTGTTATATTACCCCTGCTGCTGTTCACAGGGTGGTGCAGGGAGCAGTTACAGTCACCATTCTGTATATACTCCATGGCACACTGATTGACTGCCTGCTGTGCAGCATATGTATGCATCATGTGTGTGCAGATCAGGATATCAATCAATGTGCTAGTCAATTATTACAGTCACGCTCACTGTATAGTGAGCGGTGGCTATGATTGCTTCTGCATTGTTCCAAGGAAGCAAGTGGCTGCAGGGAGAATAAAGCCTAATTTTCTCCCATTGACTGACTATAAAGGGTCTGCAGGTAAATAACATTTCTCAAGGTGCGAAGTTCCTGTTAAGAGTCTAGTACAGAAGTATCTATAAAGTTTTATCATTTTTACAGAGGACAGAGATATGCTGTAACAGTTGGGTAAACGTGTAGGGGAAAATATGTATAATGCACTGTTATGTTGTAAAATGGATGGATGTGCTGTCAAAGGCTTCAGACGGCAGTAAATTGTGGGATATAATATGCAAATTGTCTCCTTCCGCTCTGAAGAGACCATTCTCAGAGAAGCATTGCAGCTTTTAAGTCTCCTCATTTGTGTCATGCCTGACCTGGTGTGTCACTTTCCACATGGGGAAAAGCTTACCCCATTGTGAGCTATGTCACAGTAAGATGAATAGTAATGATGACTGCAAGGAAATAACTAGACACATGAGTTATATGAGTGAGAAGTTTTCATGATGAGAAAAAGTGTATTGTTGAAAAGGTGTCAAAATACCTTTTAGACATCAGGAGCTTTTGCTCCTCAATGTTTCTGTAATACAGGGGTTGGGAAACTCCAGACCTCAGGACCCACCAGCAGGTCATGTTTTTAGGATTTCTTTAGTATTGCACAGGTGATAATTTAATCACCTGCACTGGGGATGATTACAACCCCTGTGCAATACTAAGAAAAACCTGAAAATATGACCTGTTGGTGGGTCCTGAGGACTGGAGTTTCCCACCCCTGCTGTAATACAACATCAGAAGCACTACCGTAGCAGAAGGAGGACACTGGATGATGAGGACCTAAAAATCCAGGAGTGCTGTGAGGTAAAGTATCTAAAACTAGCAGCAGCATATTTGCTGAATGTTCCTTTGCCTCAATCAACATTATACTACATCAAAATTATACTTTTATTCGGTTAGAAATCAGGTAAGAAGCCTGATAACAGTTGAGCCCTCTGAAAGATTTGACTATTAACTATTAGGAAGGCCAGATTTGATTGCTCTGTGGTTGGCAATATTGATTTGAAGCTTTGGGAACCTTCTTTTAAATCCTTTGAAGAAGATTTGTAAGGAGTTTGTATGTTCTCCCCGTGTTTCTGTGCGTTTCCTCCCACATTCCAAAAACAGGGATATAGAATTTAGATTGTGTGCCTCAATAAGGATTGTGATGACAATGTCTGTAAATTGCTGTGTAATATCACGGCAACATAAAAGCAAGTATAATACAGTAACTCTGCCATGATCTAGGTACTGTGATATACTAAAAACTTTTAAGAAAGTCCTAATGCAAAAATTATTTTTTTGAGCCATAGTGCATGAATTTAAGAGCAAATTGGGCTGTTAAGGGAGTCAAAATCTTTTAATAATTCTATAATGTAGTGGTAGACACAACAAAATAAGAAAATAAAATTAAATTAAAACATATTGAAACTAATTCCTACAAGCGTTATAGCTACTTTATGTATTTTCTTACCGGTGAGTAGGATAAGCTTTGCCATCTTGCCTCTGTACTGACTCCAGTTAGAGAGGTATCACTATTTATACTTATTCCCCTTTCCACCCTCATTATCACTTGTAACAGTGTAAATTTGACAATTAATTATTAAATAAACAGATTATTTTTTTTTATTTTACTTTTTCGTATCTTAAGTAAAAAGCAATTATTTAAAAACATTTTGTCTTTCGTTAACATTCATCTTTTAGATAACCCGTTTGCCAGGAGAGAACAATGTGATAATATTATAGCTATAACCTTGGTTAGTATTTAAACACTGGATTAGAAATATTTAAGTAAATTTGGGATGTGCCGATAAGATATGCTTTAATGGAAATCAAACAGATACCCTGTGCATTTCTGATAAGTGATAGCTTTATTTAGAAAAGACTAGTTTGGCATTGTTAATCATAAGCTTTTCACTTACAGTCGTCATTCAAAGTTAAGGGAGCTCTACTGCTCTCTCCGGTGTCTAGGGCCGTTCTTGTCTTCTGAATGACGTTACCACTCTGCCAACTGTCCAGGTCACACAGAACACAGCGTGGAGGTTCCTTGTCTTTTTGGGGTTACATTTCTACAAAATAGTTTGAGAATTTCATAAAAATGATTGTCATCAACCGTGAAAAATACACAATGATACATATCCATCATGCAATATCATCAAGGAGGGTTGGCTTGAGTCTGTGTAGGATTAGATGAAGATGCTGAAGCATTTCAACAAACTTTGCATTTTGTTAGTTAAATAAATTAACTATTAATACTTCAATTTTTTAATGTATTCTTATCTACCTAAAACTTTTCTCCATCAGCCTAAAACCATACCTCCTAACTTTGAAAAAAATGTAACCATGTAAAAGAAAAAATGGAATTGCAACGACACTACCATCCAATTAACAAAAAAACTAATGATAAAGAATAACACTCTGGCCCTTTCCTCAGGAAAAATCACAGATGTACCATCTGTGATTTTTCCTGAGGAAGGGGCCAGAACACCCTGAAACGCATAGAGAATAAAATCACAATCATTAATCTTTATCATTAGTTTTTTTGTTAATTGGATGGTAGTGTGGTTGCAATTCCATTTTTTCTTCTACATGGTTACACTTAATTCTGTGGAAGACTGCTGCAAACCATCATCATTTGGATACCAAGACGATATCACAGGCTGATAAAGTGGTTGTGACTCTCACAACCATGCAAGGTGAGCAATTCCAACCTGTCTTTATTTGACCTCTGTCACGGGTAACACCCTATGTAGTACCATTTTCTCTTCCAGCTCTTTGTTTAACTTTGAAAAAATAGAATGAGGGACAAATAATGTTGTGTGCTACATGCCGTCACAAATTGTGGCTGCATATAACCCTCATCCCCCCCATCACTGAAGGAGAACACCTCCTTTCAAAATCGCACCTCACCACTGGTGCATCGGGCCCCATCCCTTCCCACTTCCTCCCCAACCTCACCACCACACTTATCCCAGCTCTAACCCACCTCTTCAACCTATCACTAACCTCCGGTACCTTTCCTTCCGCTGTCAAACACAGAACAATTACACCTATTTTAAAGAAGCCATCCCTTGACCCGACCTCTACATCCAGCTACTGACCGATATCGCTGCTCCCATTCGCCTCCAAACTTCTTGAAAAGCATGTATACACTGTACTTTCCTCCCACCTCTCATTTAACACCCTCTTTGACAACCTTTAATCTGGCTTCCACAACCACCACTCCACCAAAACTGCCTTAACCAAAATTACTAACGATCTACTTACCGCCAAGGCTAACGGACACTTCTCCATCCTCCTCTTTCTTGACCGGTCTTCTGCATTTGACAAAGTCGACCACTGCCTCCTACTACTGATCCTCTCTTCCACTGGTTTCACTGACCTTGCCCTCTCCTGGATCACCTCCTACATTTCCAACTGCACATTTAGTGTCTCCCACTCCAACACCCTCCTCACCCCCATCTCCTCTCTGTTGGGGTCACTCAAGGCTCTGTCCTGGGACACCTTCTTTTTTCCATCTATACCTTTGGCTTAGGACAAGTCATAAAGTCCCATGGATTCCAGTACCTCCTGTACGCTGATGACACTTAGATCTACCTCTCTGGCCCAGACGTCACCTCTCCGCTCAGAATCCCAGAGTGTCTGTCAGCCATATCCTCCTTCTCCTCTCGCTTCCTAAAACTCAATGTAGATAAACTGAACTCATCATGTTTCCCCCATCTCACGCACTCTCCTTACTTGATCTGTGAAACCCCAATAAATGACATCACACTCTGCCCTGTACCTGAGGTCCGGTGCCTCGGAGTAACCCTTGACTCTGCCTTATCCTTCAAACCACACATCCAAGCTCTTGCCACCTCCTGCCGCCTCTGACTCAAAAATGTCTCCAGAATTCATCCCTTCCTCAATCTACTAAACTACTAGTGCATGCCCTCATCATCTCCCGTCTCGACTACTGCAACCTCCTCCTCTGTGGCCTCCCTGCTAACACTCTTGCACCTCTCCAATCTGTCTATAACTCTGTCACCCGACTAATCCACCTCTCTCCTCGCTATTCCTCCACTTTTCCCCTCTGTAAATCCCTCCACTGGCTCCCAATTCCCCAGTGTATCCAATTCAAATTACTAACATTGACTTACAAAGCCGTCCACAATCTGTCTCCCCATATATCTCTGAACTAATCTACCGATAACATCCAACTCGTAATCTTCAATCCTCCCAAGATCTCCTTCTTTCCTCCACACTTGTATGGTCCTCATCTAACCACTTGCAAGACTTCGCCCGAGCATCTCCCATCCTCTGGAATTCTGCACCCCAATACGTCTTACTATCCCCTACACTCAGAACCTTCAAGCGGAACCTGAAAATCCATCTTTTCAGAATAGCCTACAGCCTGTAATGACCACAGTGCCACCTCACCACCACTGGACCTGGCGCTCCACCACCACCAGAGCAGTCCCAACCTACTTTCTCCCTCCCCATTGCCCTGTAGAATGTAAGCCCACAAGGGCAGGGTCCTCTCTACCCTCTGTACCAGTCTGTCACTGTTAGTTTGTTCATTGTATTTTTAACTTGTTCATATGTAAACCTTTATCATGAACAGCACCATGGAATCAATGGTGTTCTATAAATAATAATAATAATAATATCTATCCACATTTCAAGCCATAACCATTTGCCATGTGGCGCCCTACAGAATTAGGCATCACAAATATCTGTAAATATCTGTAAACTGTAGTGATTTAGGAAATCAGCTCTTTAGCCATTTTAAGACATGAAGATGTGATTAGTGGAAAAAGCTGTTGTAAAGTATGGGGGTTAGTAGTCGTTTAGGAGAATTAGTAAGCCCATGAGGAGCAACAGTGCTCTTCTTGGATTCAGTGTTGCTGGAAAGCAAAGAGGCCAGCCAGAGTCTTTGCTGTGGTTGCTGACAGGACACAGCTGGATCTGTGCAGATGCAATAGACATAGTGTCCTGGGCGGTCCCATTAGTACCCAACCCGAAGACAATGACAGTTGGGGATTGATTGTTACTGATAGGTCACAGATCAGCTAAGATTTTTTGTGCACTGTCACTTATTTTCTCACACTTTTCTGTGGTCTTTTAAAAACTGCATTTTATGTCTGTGTGGGCGAGGCCAGCATCTGCCAGCACTTTGGTTGTTTTTTCCACAGTGTCTGAGAGCAGGCTGATAGTGAGCAGTGTGCCAGCAGAGAAGGGGTTAACAGAAATTGTGACTGAGCTGTGTGGAGCCAGATGACAGATCAGAAGCTTGTAAAGAAGATTTACATCCTGACATTGCTTAGCTCTGTGCTGTAATCTGATAAATTGTACCCTTATGAGCTGCAGTCAGGAGTATAGACCATGCCCCTTTCCCCCTTTGGTTACATGACTCGCATTTACTGAAGATGAATCTGAGTTATAATAAACATATGTCTACTTCACATACAGTGCAGTGGGGACAGCTTGTGGAAGGTTTTTGAATGGTAGCCAACCAGAATTTTCTAATGAAGTATGTTAGAGAGTTTATTAAAACCTCTTGCTCTACTTTATTATTAAATAAAAAATTAAATGGTGGTTATGCTTTAAATACTTTCCTGTATGCCTGCGGAAGCCAAGGTCCAGACAGAGAGGATAAGTTTAAGGACTTATTATAGAGCCATAATTAGTGGGAGTGAGGAGAGCTGTGACACACTGCCAGAAAGAGAACTTAGTTCCTCACACTATCAGAGGCTGTGTAAAGCTGTATTATCCCCATCATCATAAACTGCTCAGTAAGCATGCTGCACCTGAAATCTGGACATTATTTATTGATAGTGGCTGATCCTGCATCCCCATCTACAACTTTAGCCTCTTATTATTCTGCTAAGGATGGCCTACCAGCCGGAGAGACGACCGTGACATTTGGCAGCTATACACTCCGGCTCAGTGGAGGCCGACTCAGACAGCCATTTCTACAAGCATGCAAAGGGGGAAGACAGCTCAAGAAAGAGAGTACAGGGAGAAGAAGCCAGCCCAGCACACAGGGGTGAGAGCACACAGAGGGGAGAGAAAGCTCACAGGACGGAGACAGCTCAAATGAGAGAGCACAGAAGGAGACAAGACAGCACAAGAGGGAGAGAGACAGCGCACAGGGGGAGAGACAGCACACAGGTTGGAGACAGCTCTAAGGATAGAGAACACACAAATGGACAACAAAGGTGGAGAGAGACAGCACACAGACAGGAGAGAGCACATGAGGGAAGAAAACAGTACAGGGGCAAGAGAGACAGCACACAGAGGAGAAAGCACACAAAGGGGAGGCAAACAGTGCACAAGGGAGAGACAAGTCAAAGGAGAGCACATACAAGGGGATACGACAGCACACAGGAAGACAGACAGCACAGTGGGAGAGAGAGTGCACAAGGGGAGAGCGCGCACGTGGGGGAGAGAAGAGACAATGGGGGAAACATCACAAAGGAGAGAGGACTGCACACGGGGGAAGAGAGACAGCGCCCAATGGGTCAGACCATATAATGAGGAAGCAGACAGAGCAGAGAGAGGATTATATTATGGATTATATTATATGATATTATATTATATTAAATTATATTATATATGCTGCTCAGAAAAATAAAGGGAACATTTGAACATTACATTGTATTGTTAAATGTTCCCTTTATTTTTTTGAGCAGTATATATACATCCTGCAGCCTCTATATATACAGTGGTTATGGAAAGTATTCAGACCCCCTTTACATTTTCTCTTAGAGAGAGGTGACCCGGCAACGGAGGGGATGAACCAGGCCTGGTTGGAGCCAGCTGGGGAAGTCCTGGGTCGCCACTGGCATACCGGAGCCAAGGCAATCAGTGGTCTATCCCTGGTTGCAAACCGACAAGCTGTGGGACCGACAGAAGGGAGCCATAGCACCACAGACTGCACCTCAACCTCAGTTGAGTTCAATCAGTGTCTGTGATCCTTTCCTCCAGCACCCAGAGGGCCTCAGCATCATCAGAGGGGTAAGAACTACCACTCCCCTCATCCATCCCCGCTGCCCTATGGTAAAGATCCACCTGTGGGGAGCTGTTCTGCTCTGAGCTGCACCTCCATCACCTCAGCGGCCGGCCGCAACGCTGGTATCCAATTTGCCAGGTACCATAGGTGGCGTCAGGATACCATCCCTTCCCCCTCCATCATCATCGTCACCCACCATCTCCGCCAGTGAGGGTCCAGGGCACGGAAACGGGAACCGACCAGCTGTGATTCCCCCCATCGAAGCAACTCTCTGTCCCGGTATCCAAGTATCCCCTACCCTGTTGACCGCCTCATTTCTGGCATCACAAACAGGATCTCGTGCCCGGTAAAACCGGGTACTGCGCGCCTTTAATTGGACTTTATTGACTGTTTGTGAACTGTAAAATCGGGCCACCATTACTGTGCCACAGAGCGGGAAGAGCATCGCGGCTGCGCAGAAAAAAGAGTGCAAAGATAAGCCCCACCCCTCCGCTCTGCCGAGGTTTGCCGAAGTGTAGTGGCAGGCTCCGAAAAGGCCCGAAGGACTGTCCCACTAAATTTCTCTAAAAGGCGGGCCTAGCTATGCAAAAGACTATGTGTTGGCCCAGGGGCGTTCCTCGGCCTCTCACCAAAGCAGGGCCATGCAAGAGGCGCCAAAATGTCTTCCCGCCCCCCTTGTTATCAAACAACCAAGGGGGTGGGTCGAGAACCAGACCGCTCCAGTTTGGGACTATAAAAATCAAACAGGGCGCGGCCGGAGGTCAGAACGTGATACCTGGTCAGACTCTGGACCCGTTACCCGTGTGTGGCCTAGTAAAGATGGCACTCCCCAAACTTGGAGTGGTAATCCAGGAGGTCGAGGAGGACCTGTCGGCCAACCATGCGGCTCCAGGAGTGCCAACCCTTGAAACTGAGGGAGAGGATGCCGCGTTATGGAGAGCAGCGTTCCAGGACCTATGGACCCAACTCCAGGAGACAGCTGAATGGACTATCCGGCACTGGAATGCAGAGCTATTCCTGCAATTAAGCCGGCGGGCGGAGCAGCAAAGGGAACTCCGGCTCAGAAGGGAACCGGGAGTCTTGGTCGAAACCCAAACCGAGCACCCGGTAACCGATGAAAGCCACGCCCGCACTGAACCAGTGAACCAGCCAGCCGTGGAGCCTGAGGAGGAATCTGCCGAGCAGGGAGACCTGATCCAGTTCCCTGAGGAGTCCAACGTGACCAAGGAAGAGTAGAGGGATCTAGAGGAAGAAGCCACCGGTGGTACCAAGGAGCCCTGCGAGCTATGGAGGGCTGAGACACCAGTGCTACAAATTGAAGCCAGAGAGAGGAGGATGGTCCCGTCCCCGAATGATGGTGCATGTTCCTGGCAACCGGTGGGCCGTCCCTGGTTCACCCGAACTAACCCGGACGATGAGGTCGAGCGGTAGAGGCGACATGAGGCCTGGTAGGCAAACGAGTTGGAGACCCGCCAGGCCTGTATGTGCACCCGAGCCCAACCACCACAGCCTCTCGACCAACGCATGAAAGGAGTAATCACCATCTTTAACCTGGGAACCGGTTATGGTTTCACCTGGGAGGAAGGCCTTTACTCTGAAATTTTTGTCGCCAGGAGGGATGTGGAGTCCCACCTTCCACAAGGACACCCGGATCGAGATCTATATCGGGCGATACCATCACATATGAACGCCATGCTGGACCCCGAGGGTGGTATGCGATCCGGGTGAGCAAATATGAAGACTGAGATGTTTAACTGATGTATATAGTTGAATATAATGCCCTTTTTCCAGCGGTATTATAGAGTGCACTTTCTTGTTATGATGAAGCCTGATTGAACTTTAAATGAGAGACTTACACCCGGTCCCCGTTGGACCGATGTGGACAAATGCTTTTTCATGTTTGTTTGCAACGTTAAAAGCACAGTACCTCACGCAAGGGAAGATCATAAAGAATGCATATTATTATTATTGTTTTGAATTAAATGTTACCCAGTTAAAGTGTTAATAAAAATTTCAACTCAACTTGGTTTGGTTTTAACACTCACGGATGAGTGCAATTCACCAAGGGGGTGTGTAGCGCCCTTATGGCTAGGAACCACAAGGAGGTACTGCAACCCAAACAGAAGGTGTAGTGCCTCTGTAGTTATGGATTTGAGGTTTCCTTATAGAGTCTGTTCAAAGCACCCATACACTAGCCCCCTTAGCATAAGGACCGTATATTCAGTAGGTCCAGGGGGTGGAGCTTAGAGTAGAGCGGGAGACTTGAGTGACAGTTGAGTGAATTTTAGTTAGACAGTGCTGGGAAGGCAGCCAGAGAGGACGTGCCTGACAGAGGTTCTGACCTCTCTCTTAGAGAGAGGTGACCCGGGAACGGGGGGGACGAACCAGGCCTGGTTGGAGCCAGCTGGGGAAGTCCGGGGTCGATACCGGCATACCGGAGCCGTGCAATCAGTGGTCTATCCCTGGTTGCAAGCCGACAAGCTGTGGAACCGACAGAGGGGAGCCATAGCACCACAGACTGCACCTCAACCTTAGTCCTAAATTGGGTCCAGGACCCTTTAAGGAAATGGTACAAAATTCCGGGGGCGGGAGGATTAGCTGGTTACCGCTCCCGTCCGTACCGGTAAGGAACCGAATGTACTTAACTGTAACAGACCCCTGGGCTGGCGTAGGAGCTCTGCAAAGTGGTTACAGAGGGTAAAGAGGAACACAGACCCGGAAAGCCATTAAAAAGGGACCATCAACAGACGCTACAGGATCACCTCACAATCTGTGGCTACGTCCCCATTCGATCAGACTGTGACTGTGAACTATATCATCCACCCGGTACCAGTAAAGTGACGTTTGAGTTGAATCGGTGTCTGTGATCCTTTCCTCTGGCGCCCAGAGGGCCTCAGAATCATCAGAGGGGTAAGAACTACGACTCCCCTGATCCATCCCCGCTGCCCTGAGGTAAAGCTCCACCTGTGGGGAGCTGTACTACTCTGAGCTGCATGTCCATAACCTCAGCGTCTGGGCGCATCGCTGGTAACCCTATTACCAAGTACCACAGGTGGCGTCACAACATCATTCCTTCCCCCTCCATCATCCTCATCACCCCACCGTCCCCGCTAGTGAGGGTCCAGGGCACGGAACCGGGAACCGACTAGCCGTGATTCCCCCATCGAAGCGACTGCCAGTCCCGGTATCCAAGTACCCCCTACCCTGCTGATCGACTCAAAGTATTACATGGTGATAAGTATTCAGACCCTTTGCTCAGACCTTGAGGATGGTGGTCACACCAAAATGTTGCACCACAGGGATGAGTAAGGCCAATTCCCTGTTTGTATGTGTGAGGTATAGATACTCTTTTGACAGTTAGCCTGCATTTTTATCAGGTGACCTATAACTTACCATATATGGAATATATATGCTGTATACTGAGGGCTGTGGGCATGGATATGTGGAGTGAGTGTGGCTGTGTTGATTGTGCGGAGCTATGTGGAGTGGGTGTATCTATGTGGAGTGGGTGGGGTTAGCCACACACACGCACACAGATACATAAAATATACACTCAGCTTTATATATTACATATACAGGTCGAGGCTTCTATAAAGGATGACACCACCGCACGAGCCCGCCCCAGCACAACAGAACCCACCCCCATTGTGACATCACCACCCTCCTGATGAAATAGCATCAGGCACCCAGCTACTAATAATAACTTCTTTCTACCCTGTTAGGATGAAATGTTAGAGGGGCAGTGGCAGTAATGGACTTTCAGGAGATGGCCTAGCCTGCAGAGAGTAGACCCAAATCTGGGACTGTCCATTGTTGGTACGAGTGATAAGCGGATCGATTCACATGATTTTAGTCCATCCTCGAGGTCAATGATAATGGGTGTTTGGATGGGAAGCTGTGAATCTCTTTCTTCCTGCGCAAATTTTGATTACTTTGAACTAATACGATGTGCTGTTTGTCATACTCATCTACATTTGGGACCTGCGGGTTTAGTGTTTGTTCATTCATTCATAGTTGTAGCAGCCAGACTTTTTATTTTTATATAGTTTCACAATATATTTAACTTTTTTCTGTCTCTAAGGCCATGTTCACTTGTTTCCTAAATATGGTGTTTTTTGTATTCTGCAAGTGTCCGCACCAATCTTGGGCTAGGGTCACACTTGCGTTTTTTATTTCAAATCCTCATCATTTCAAAAAGCTCAAAACCGCATCAGGAAACTCTCCTCATAGGAGCCCATTATAACAACCGGATTGCATCACATGCCATCCTGTAACCGCATCCAGCTCTGCAGCCTGCGTGAAAAATCATGCAAGCTGCAGTTTTCGGAGCGGTTCTATCATCTGCAATGCGGTAACCGGTTTGCTCAGGATGTGTAATCCTGAGCAATGCGGTTACTGTATACTTTGCGTATTTCGGCTGCCGCCGGGATAAGCAAGGTGTTAACACTGTTAAAACAGCTTAAATATGAATAATAATTGTGGCTATCATGTATCTAGGGGGTGCCCACCCTCCCTAGAGACATGCTACCCACTCAGGTGGGCATGTAATGTGTTAATATGTTTTGTACGGTAAGCTGGCTCCTGTCGGCTCTGTACAATTTTCTGAATGAAGCCGTGGCTCCCCTGTCAGCTGCGTGCATACTATACATAATGTACGTTTAGTATGTGCGCTGTCCGAGGTCCTGTAGGCATTTACAGTAGATCTATGGGCAGCGCACAGCCATAGATCTACTGTAAATGCGTACAGTACCTCGGACAGCGCACATACTATACGTACATCACATATAGTATGCGCGCAGCTGACAGGGGAGCCGTGGCTTCATTCAGAAATTGTACAGAGCCGACAGGAGCCGGCTTACTGTACATGAGTTATTAACACAATACATGCCCACCTGAGTGGGTAGCATGTCCCTAGGGGGGGTGGGCACCCCCTAGAGCCATGATAGCCACAATTATTATTCATATTTAAGCTGTTTTAACAAATTTTACATTTTGCTCATCCCTGTGGCAGCCGGGACGAGCAAACTGTACGGTAACCGCATTGCTCCAGAATACACATCCGGAAAAATCCGGTTACCGGATTGCGGCTTCAGCCACACATTTTTCATGAAAAAAGCTATTTGCTTCGGGTTTAGAGATGTGACAGAAAGAGACAGTGATTTATGAATGGAAGCTTCAGCACCATGGTCAGCTCCTCACAAATCACGGCTCTTTCTGTCTCATCTATACACCCGACATAAACTTAAACTTGGTTTACAGAATAATTAACCCATTCAGACACATGATGTCATGTCACCATGTATCCAGGGGTGAGGACAACCCCTGGACAGATGGTGTCATGACACCAGCATCTGATTAACCCCTTATTCACCGGGTTAAAACCCCCTCGGTAGCACAGTGCAGAATGAAGTCCTGAACAGCCGACATGAAGTGCACTGAGATACAGCCGACATGAAGTGCACTGAGATACAGGCTGATTTTCTGCTAAGGGAAAAAAAACCTCTATATATCTGAGTTGCTAGCGAGTGTGACGAGCTTTGTGTGACAGAGCAAGTGCGACAGAAGTAAGTGTGTGACTTGTGATTCAGTGACTTTGGATTCAGGGAGTTTGGAAGGGAGGATTTACTGAATTGCTGGTTGTATTTAATTAATACTTTGCATTTCTTTTTACTTATCATTTCTGTCTGGTGCAATCCCCATTAGGAAATGAGCTCCATGATTGGCAATGCCATCCAGTGTACATCTTGCCACATGTATGCATTCCTTGACCAGCCGGCCGAGGGTGCATACTGCTGTGTGAGATGTGAGTACGTTGTGCATTTGGAAGCCCAGATACTGGATCTAAATGAACAACTGACAACGCTGAGATCCATAGACAATATGGAAAGGAGTCTGCTGCTCACTGAACAGCTGCTCAATGGGATAGATGTGGGGGAGGACGGTAGTATGGAGCTGCAGGACCGTGAGGTAGCTAGCTGGGTGACAGTTAGAAGGCGGGGTAGAGGGAAGGGTGCCAGGGAGGCTAGCCCTGATCTGGCACACCCCAATAAATTTGCTATGTTGGCAGATGAGGGGGGTGTGAGTTCAGGGATAGCACTGCTGCAGCAGGGCATGACCTCTGAAAGCCAGAGGAGTGTCAGCTCCAGTAAGGGGGAAAACAGGAGAGTAGGGCAGGCCAGACAGGTGCTGGTAGTGGGGGACTCAATTATTAGGGGAATAGATAGGGCAATCTGTCACAAAGACAGGGATCGTCGAACAGTGTGCTGCCTACCTGGCGCTCGAGTCCGGCACATCGCTGATCGGGTTGACAGATTACTGGGAGGGGCTGGTGAGGAGCCAGCAGTCATGGTGCACATTGGCACAAATGACAAAGTTAGAGGTAGGTGGAAGGTCCTTAAAGATGATTTCAGGGAATTAGGCTGCAAGCTTAGGGCAAGGACCTCCAAGGTAGTATTCTCTGAAATACTGCCTGTACCACGTGCCACACCAGAGAGGCAACGGGAGATTAGGGAGATAAATAAGTGGCTCAGGAATTGGTGTAGGAAGGAGGGGTTTGGGTTCCTGGAGAACTGGGCCGACTTCTCTGTTGGCTACAGGTTCTATGCTAGGGACGGGCTGCACCTCAATGGGGAGGGTGCAGCTGTGCTGGGGGAGAAAATGGCTAGAAGGTTGGAGGAGTGTTTAAACTAGGGATTGGGGGGGAGGGTATTCATTGTATAGGAGGGGAAGATAGTGTAAACAGTAACCTGGGCACAAGTAATAAAATTGGGGGTGGCATGGGGGGTGGGGTTAGAACAGTCAAACTAGTAGGAAGGAAGAGAGGTAAAGAGAGATGCATACAGTGCATGTTCACTAATGCCAGAAGCCTCACCAACAAAATGGAGGAATTAGAATTGATTTTATTGGAAAATAATTATGACATGGTGGGGATTTCGGAGACTTGGCTGGACGAGAGCCATGACTGGGCTGTTAATTTACAGGGCTATTGTCTGTTCAGAAATGACCGTACAAATAGGCGAGGAGGAGGTGTATGTTTATACGTAAAATCATCCTTAAAACCCATCCTGCGTGATAATATAGGTGAATCTAATGGAAATGTAGAGTCCCTGTGGGTGGAGATAAGGGGAGGGGGAAAAAATAATAAATTACTGATAGGGGTTTGTTATAAGTCCCCAACAATAATGGAAGTGGAGGAGAATATCCTCATAAAGCAAATAGATGAAGCAGCGACTCAGGGAGAAGTCATTATTATGGGGGACTTCAACTACCCTGAAATACATTGGGGATCAGAAACCTGCAGTTCCAGCAAAGGTAATAAGTTTTTGAAAACTATGAGAGACAATTATCTTTCACAACTGGTTCAGGAACCAACAAGAAGGGGGGCACTGCTGGACCTAATATTAACCAACAGGCCAGACCGCATATCAAATATACGGGTTGGAGGTCACTTGGGTAATAGTGATCATAACTTAATAAGCTTTCAAGTATCCTTTACTAAGACGTGTAGTAAAGGGGCCACAAGGACACTAAACTTCAGGAAGGCAAATTTCCAACGGTTGAGAGATGATCTTAGTGCAATAAACTGGGACGATGTCCTGAGACATAAAAGTACACAACACAAATGGGAGATGTTTATTCGCATCCTGAATAGGACCTGTGCACAATATATACCCTATGGGAATAAGCATGCTAGAAATAGGAGGAAACCACTATGGCTAAATAAAGCGGTAAGAAGTGCAATATGTGACAAAAAGAAAGCATTTAGGGAATTAAAGCAAGTAGGTAGTGATGAGGCATTAAATAAATACAGAAAATTAAATAACATTTGTAAAAAGCAAATCAAGGCAGCAAAGATTGAGACAGAGAGACTCATTGCCAGAGAAAGTAAAAAGAATCCCAAAATATTTTTTAACTACATAAATAGTAAGAAACTAAAAAATGATGGTGTTGGCCCCTTTAAAAATAGTCTGGGTGAAATGGTGGATGAGGATGAGGAAAAAGCCAATATGCTAAATGACTTTTTTTCAACAGTATTTACACAAGAAAATCCCATGACAGACAATATGATCAGTGATAACAAAAAGTCTCAATTAAATGTCACCTGCTTAACCCAAGAGGAAGTACGGCATCGTCTAAAAATCACTAAAATTGACAAATCCCCGGGCCCGGATGGGATACACCCCAGAGTGCTGCAGGAATTAAGTACTGTCATAGATAGACCATTATTTTTAATATTTAAAGATTCCATAATAACAGGGTTTGTACCACAGGACTGGCGTATAGCAAATGTGGTGCCAATATTCAAAAAGGGGACAAAAACTGATCTTGGAAATTATAGGCCAGTAAGCTTAACCTCTACTGTGGGTAAAATCCTAGAGGGTTTTCTAAGAGATGCTATACTGGAGTATCTGAACAAAAATAACCTCATGACCCATTATCAACATGGTTTTACGAGGGACCGTTCCTGTCAAACTAATCTAATAAGCTTCTATGAAGAAGTAAGTTCTGGACTGGACCAAGGAAATGCAGTGGATGTGGTGTATATGGACTTTTCAAAAGCTTTTGATACGGTGCCACACAAAAGGTTGATACATAAAATGAGGGCAATGGGGATAGGGGAAAATATGTGTAAGTGGGTTGAGAACTGGCTTAGTGATAGGAAACAAAGGGTGGTTATTAATGGAACACACTCAGAATGGGTCACAGTTAACAGTGGGGTACCACAGGGGTCAGTGTTGGGCCCGCTTCTATTTAATATATTTATTAATGACCTTGTAGGGGGCATACAGAGTGGAATCTCAATATTTGCAGATGACACTAAACTCTGCAGGGTAATCAATACAGAGGAGGACAATTCTATATTACAGGAGGATTTATGTAAACTAGAAGCTTGGGCGGCTAAATGGCAAATGCGCTTTAATGGGGATAAATGTAAAGTCATGCACTTGGGCAGAGGAAACAAAAGGTATAATTATGTACTTAATTGTAAAACACTGGGCAAAACTGTCACTGAAAAAGACCTGGGTGTATGGATAGATGATAAACTCACATTTAGTGGCCAGTGTCAGGCAGCTGCTGCAAAGGCAAATAAAATAATGGGATGCATTAAAAGAGGCATAGATGCTCATGAGGAGAACATAATTTTACCTCTATACAAGTCACTAGTGCGACCACACTTAGAATACTGTGTACAATTCTGGTCTCCGGTGTATAAGAAAGACATAGCTGAACTAGAGCGGGTCCAGAGAAGAGCGACAAAAGTCATTAGAAGACTAAGGGGTCTGCAATACCAAGACAGGTTATTAAACTTGGGGTTATTTAGCTTGGAAAAACGAAGGCTTAGGGGTGATCTTATAATAATGTATAAATATATGAGGGGGCAGTACAGAGACCTTTCTAATGATCTCTTTACTCTTAGGCCTGAGACGGGGACAAGGGGGCATCCTCTACGTCTGGAGGAAAGAAGGTTTAATCATAATCACAGACGTGGATTCTTTACTGTAAGAGCAGTAAGACTTTGGAACTCTCTGCCTCATGCTGTTGTAATGAGTGACTCACTACTAACATTTAAGAAGGGCCTGGATGCCTTTCTTGAAAACTATAATATTACCAGTTATATATACTAGATTCTTTGATAGGACGTTGATCCAGGGAGTTAGTCTGATTGCCGTATCTGGAGTCAGGAAGGAATTTTTTCCCCCAATGTGGAGCTTAGTGTTGCCACATGGGGTTTTTTTGCCTTCCTCTGGATCAACATGTTAGGCTATGGGTTGAACTAGATGGACTTAAAGTCTTCCTTCAACCTTAAAAACTATGTTACTATGTTACTATGTTACTATGTTACATGATAAAAACATGTAAAATCAAGCTGAAAAGTGTAACTTTGCAAAAAATAATAAATTATACATACAATACTGCTTCACTGCTGCTGTCACAGCAATGAAACATTATTGTAACTGTATGGGGACTGCGGGGGGCTGTGATTATCGCACGGTGTGCTATATGGGTGCGAGCTAGACTCGCATCCATATACTTTTAATGGCCACTCGCGCGAGGGAATTGCGTGGATTGCTCTCGCAAAGCGAGTTTAATGCCAGAAACTCGCATTAATGTGACCTGTATCATTGAAAGATACAGGTCCGAGTTTAATGCGAGTTTTTCTCGCATTAAACTCGCGTGAGTTCAACGCCAGTGTGCCTCCACCCTCAAAGTGTGACCCTAGCCTTATCTGAATATTGCATTTTTGCTGCATTTTTATGCCTTTTTCTTCTTATTTGATTTGTTTTTGGTGCAGATTTGAATTCCCGTTTTAAGTGTTTTTCTATAGTACAGAAAAGCTTTGACTCTGCGCTAAAAGAGAAAAAAGCATTAAAACTGCACAGTTCAGTAGTGTCTTTAGAAGTACAGAAGGTACAGTTTTCATGACATCACATCTACTTTCCTTTACAGTTAAACACAGCAGAATTTCTGTGCAAATAAAACAGCAGAAAAAAAACACTGCATTTAGGCTACATTCACACTGTGTGTTTTTTTTTTCTTTGTTTTGTGCTGCGTTTTTGTTGTATTCTGCTGGAAAACTGGATCCGTTTTTTTAGAGTAGTTAAAAACAATGGATCCGTTTTTGACTGCTGCGTTTTTCCCCATTTTGAAGGTCTGCTAT
Organism: Allobates femoralis; assembly: GCA_033576535.1. Taxonomy (NCBI): domain Eukaryota; kingdom Metazoa; phylum Chordata; class Amphibia; order Anura; family Aromobatidae; genus Allobates; species Allobates femoralis. The sequence continues at coordinate 258,240,342 of JARQOC010000002.1, read as the reverse complement.
GGGAAAAACACAGGAGAAAAATGCAACACAAATTGACATGTCATTTTCAAGAACGGAGTCACCTAAAGTGAGAAAACGGATCACTTTAAAAGAGCATAGTATGAATGGCAAACATGAAAACCCATAGACTTTGCTGGGTGTCATGTGAGTGATCCGTTTTCTGCAGTGCACTGCAAAAAGCGGATCAAAAAACAGATCAAAAAACACACAGTGTGAATGTAGCCTTAAGCTACATAAGAACACAGTCTAAATGTCCTTTTTTCTATATACTTCTATGTAGAGCCTGAAAAAAATCGTACGTAAAAAAACACAATTTTTAAACACAGCATTAAAGCTTTTCTGTAGTATTAAAAAGCTTTAAAAACTAAGATTCACATCTGCATCAACACATCAAATAAGGAGGAAAGTGCATTAAAGAAATGCAGCAAACACGCATTAAAGGGGATGTCCAGGCCTTTTGTATAATTTCTGCATGTATCTAGGTTGCATAATGCTAACAGTTTGTAATTTACACCCCATTAGCATTTTGCATGGTTACCTACAGTTGTGTTCAAAATAATAACAGTGTGTTCAAAAACATGAGTTAAGCCCAAAAACTTTATAATAGTTTTATTTCCATACATTGGGAACATTGCACACTGTTTTCTAAATCAAAACATGAACATAAATGTATATAATTTATAACTTTACAGAAAATAACAAAAAATGAACATTGGGCTGTTCAAAAAAAATTGCGGTGTCTGCATTTGTCATTACAAGCTCAAAATATCTACTTTTTTTTAGAATTCAGCATTCTTGTGCATCAATAACCTAATATTTAGTTTTATAACCACAGTTTTTTTTTAGAACTGCTTCACATCTATGTTGCACAGAGTCAACCAACTTCTGGCACCTGTTAACTTTTATCCCAGCCCAGGATGCTTTGACTCCATCCCACAATTTATTGGCATTTGTTCGCTTTGCCTCAGAAACGGCATTTTGGATGTCACCCCACAAGTGTTAAATCGGAGTATGGTCCGGGGATATGGTTGGCCACTCCATAACTTCAATTTTGTAGGACTGGAACCAAGATTTTGCTCGTTTTCTGGTGTGTTTTAGGGTCGTTGTCCTACCCTAGTAACTGTGGAGGAAGGACTGTGCAATAGGGTCTTATCTTTAAAAGAACAATTGCAGTATAAATATAACTGCTCACCTAAGCCAGTTGTGTCACCCACAACTGATATCAAAGCGTATAGTATGGCTGCTGCAGGATCCAACACTCCACTGGAAACATGGGAATCAATAAAAGCAACAAATGGACAGTGTCCTTGGAACAGAGTTGGCTTCCTGAGGAAGGAGTCGGGATATAAACCCGAAACGCGTTGGATGAAAGAAAAGTCACTCTTGCACCTTCATCTGTCTGACCGTCTCTTCCATCGTATGAGCAGCGCGATTCCGTGAACACTGTCCATTTGTTGCCTTCATTGTTGTCCTACTATAAACACTCTTCAAGAATTTTGATATAAGCAAACTGGTCCATGATTCCTTGTATGCAGTAAATAGGCCCATCACCATAGTAAGAGAACCATGCCCACATCTTGATGCTTGTACCACCATGCTTCACTGTCTTCAGAATGTACTGTGGCTTGAATTCAGAGTTTGGAGGTCGCTTGACGAACTGTCTGCGGTCCTTGGATCCAAAAATAAATATTTTACTTTTATCAGTCCAGAAAATCTTTCTCCATTTCTCATTGGGCCAGTTGATTTGTTCTTTGGCAAATTGTATCTGCTTCAGTACCTCTTTTTTTTTTAACAGTGGGATTTTGCGGGGACTTTTTGCTGATAAAGTAGCTTTACACAGGTGTCTTCTAACTGTACTCACAGGGAACTGGAGACTGTTTTTGATCTTGACCTGATCATTGGCTGAGCCTTTGACATTCTGACAATTCTTCAATCCAATAGAATGACAGTCTTCCATTTTCTTCCACGTCTCTCTGGTTTTGCTTTCTGTTTTAAAGCATTGGAGATCATTTTAGCTAAACAGCATTGTGTCACATGGCATTTTGCTCAAAACTTCTAGAGTGTCATGACGGCATCTGGCTCTGTTCACACTTCAGATTCTGACACTCCACACTGAGGTTTCTCTCATGCTTCTAAGTTCCAGAGGCAGGCTTAGGTGTTGACCATCTGTGTTTTCAGTTGTGATCGAGCTAGCATCTGTTAATCTCTGTATGACTCCTGACTACCTCTTGGATAACATGTTCTGGGAGACTTATCACAGTTGCTCACTGCCTTTTTAAGATGGTGGAATCTGTTCTCTTATGTTAGCTATAGCTTTTGCATTACTGGTCCAGTTGGTGTTGCTTTCCAGTATTTGGTGAGCTTCTGAAGAGCTGTTGGAGTGCTGAACTTCTGAAGTGCTGTTGGTGTGCTGTGAGAATCCTTTGTTCTCAAGGTTATTCCTCCCTGCTCTATATTTTCTTCCTGTGCATGTATTGTCTATACCTCTGTGTGTATTGAGGTGAGTATATTTTATTTGATTCCTGTGACGACCATCCGCTATGAGGCTGAGCTGCTGGTAAGGCAGCACCCCGAGAGACCCCGAGACCCTTAACCCCTGTACAGGGATCTGGAATTACAGCGGAGCCCAGGGGGTAGCTGCCTATTATGAGCAGCAAAGCAGGGAGGTCACCAGGAAGGGAAAAATCAGGACCCAAAAAACGTAGTCAGGAGTCCGAGTCAAAACCGAGAGGGCAGCTAAGGTACAAAATCGTCAGGCTGTAGCAGAGTCGAAAATCCAGGCAATGGTCAGAGTCAAAACTAAACACACACTATATCACAGGGGAACCAAGACTATATCTGGCAGCCTGCAAGACAGGCTCCAATGTATTTGAAGGGCGCGGTTACCTCCCATAGGCTGGAGCTCACAGCCTGATGATCACATCCGGACCGCCCCTAGAACCAGGCCAGATGGTGATGCACGACTGGCACCAACCAGCCCACCTCTGACAGAAAATCGAAGGCTGCACCTATCAGACACCTCTGCAGGGCCCGCTCCTCTGCAACCAACATCACCCAAAGGAGAAACACGGCGGCGTTCAGCGACAGAGGCAGACATTGAAGGAGCAGGTCCATATGAGGACAAGGCCCTCCTATCACCGGCACCATCAGCCGAAGGAATCCGGCGCCTCCCAGTGGCCAAGGCAGGAACACCAGCCACAGAGTCCAATGGCGATGTGACAATTCCCAGTTGTTTTATTTGTGTAGGGGTATTACTACTCCTGTCTTGACCCCCCTGGGTGGGGAGAGAGGGTATTAGACCAGGGCTGGCCAGGAGCAGGGAAAGGTTGATGGCCCAGACATCCTTTTTCATCAGAGGTAACTCTGATTTAAGGTTAGCTACTGCTTCTTTAGCCTGAGGGTCAGTCCAGGTGACCTTGTTCACCTGACATCCCTTACCACCTCGTGACATTACAGTCGGCCCTACATAATTTCAGCATGAACCCTGTTGTTGCACTGTCAAGGCAGTTACAGGCCTTGTCACTCCAGGTTGCAAAGTTAAATGGGGCGGTTCAGCAACATGCACAGTCTGCTACTTTGATGCAGTCCGTGGCGGTTAACAGAGAATCTGAACCTAAAATGCCTCTTCCAGAGAGATTTTGTGGGGAGCGCAGGGAATTGTCACCTTCCGGGAGGCATGTAAATCACTCTTCTGCCTTTATCGTCATTTCTCTGGTAGTGAGTTGCAGTAAGTGGAAATTATGGTCTCTCTCCTTAGTGGGCTTTTTCCTTGCCTCCTAAGTCTCCTGTGTTTCTGTCAGTGAATGGATTTTTCTCTGCTCTTGGTCTTATGAATCAACCTTTTGCGTGGCACTGCATCAAACGCTTTTGAAAAGTTCTTATACAAAATGTCCACTGCATTTCCTTGGTCCAGTCGGAACTTACCCCTCCATAGAAGCTGATCAAATTAGTTTGACAGGAACCTTCCCTCGTAAACCCAAGTTGATACTGGGTCAAGAGGTTATTCTTCTTCAAATACTCCAGTATAGAAACTTTTAGGAAGCTATCAAGGATTTTACCAACAGTAGAGGTTAAAATTACTGACCAATAATGTCTAAGATCAGTTTTTGTCCCCTTTTGAATATTGGCACCATATTTGCTATCTGCCAGTCCTGTGGTACAGATCCTGTTATTATGGAATCCTTAAAGATTAAAAATAAAGATCTATCTATGATGGTACTTAATTCCTGCAATACTCGTGCATGTATCCCATCCAGACTCGAGGATTTGTCAACTTTAGTGATTTTTAGATGGTGCCATACTTGCTGCTGCGTTAAGCAGGTGACATTTAATGGAAATTTTTTGCTATCAGTGATTATGTTGTCTGTCATGCAATTTTCTTTTGTAAAAAGTGTTGAAAAAAAGTAATTTAGCATATTGTCTTTTCCCTCATGCTCATCTACCATTTCACCCAGACTGTTATTAAGGGGACCAACACTATCATATTTCAGCTTCTTACTATTAATGTAGTTAAAGAATATTTTGGATTATTTTGAATTTGCCTGGCAATGAGTCTCTGTTTCAAAAGAGATTCCAAAAAGACGCATGTTTCCTCTGTATTGCCTTCATACACTGAGTGGCATGCATGCAACACATACACTACTGTATATAAAAAGACACATATGCATGTTTTTCTCAGTATCTGACATGAAATTAGAAAAAAACCTTTTCAGTTTTAGGTCGATTAGGAATACCATAATTATAAATGTTTGCCAAATTCCAGAATAATGAGAAAGAGAGAGATAGAGAGAGAGAGAATGTTTTAAGGCATTTTCTTACTTTCTGCAAAGTCACAAGTTTACATACATTTCATTAGTATTTGCTACTATTGCCTTTAAACTGTATAATTTGGGTCAGTCATTTTGGATATCCTTCCACAAGCTTCTCACAATAGTTTATATTAATTTGGGCCCCTTCCTCCTGACAGAACTGGTGTAACTGAGCCATGTTTGTAGGTCACCTTGCTCGCACCTGCCTTTTCAGCTTTACCCATAAATGTTCAATATGATTGTTTTCCTGGCTTTTTGATGGCCACTCCAAAACATTGACTTTGTTATTCTTAAGCCACATTGTAACCAGTTTGGCAATAAGCTTTGGGTCATTTTCATTTGGAAGACCCTTTCCGCCCAAGCTTTAACTTCCTGGCTGATGTCTTGAGATGTTGCTTCAGTATTGCCACATAATCTTTTTCCTCGTGATGCCATCTAGTTTATGAAGTGCACCAGTCTCTCCTGCAGCAAAACAACTCCACAAGATGATGCTGCCACTCCATGTTTCACAGTTGGGATGGTGTTCTTAGGTTAGGGTCACATATGGCAGTCAGTTTTTTGTAATGGATCCAAAAATGAATCTGTTATTTGTAGGCTGTATTTTGGCCATTTTTGGTCATGTTGTGTGCCTAAAAAATGGATCCATTAACAGCTGTACCACATATGTAGCATCCGTTAATGCATCCGTTAACAGATAAGGGTAATTTTTGGTTGTTTTTTTTGATTGGGCATTAAATATCCATGGAAAGCCACACCCCTCAGCCAATAAAAGGGCAGGTCATTTTGTGGTGATGCCACCTGCATTTTGGACATTTACTGTGTGTTTGTACTGTGGGTGCATTATGGAGGTTGAGCTTAAGTTATTTTTCCTGGAGCTGCGCTACGTGGCCCTCTGGGTCGCCAGGGGCGACAGGCCAGGTATAGCTGGCTCTGGGTACATAAGGTCAACCTCCTACGCCCACAGTATGGCTCTTTTCATGTCCTCTATCCCCAATTGAGGATGTTCCTTTACAATGTTCAGCATTTGATCAGGATGTCTGTCTGTGCTTTTGACGTGCTTCTTGCCCTTTGTGGCCAATGACCTCTCTCGGCAGGACACACGTTGACGGCCAGCCACTTTCCCAGCTGAAAGACTGGTAGTGACGCTAACATAAGTGTTGTTGGCCTGCTGGCTGCTTGCCTGCACACACAGAACATATGTGATTTCTCCATGTCTGAACATTAAAAGGAGCCTGTTGCCAGGTTTTTGCCACGCCATCTCCCAGCAGCATAATGTTGAAATAGAGACACATAAAACACTGATGTGTCATTCACTGTGATGCTTGCTACCATGTAGATTGGCCAAAATTTTTATATTGTACCTAAGTATGACTGTGTGAATATGGCACTCTAATTGGCACTAGGCTAATGAGACTGCTAATGTCAATGTCTTGCGGATTACACTGTTTTCTTTGTTAAACTACAGTGAGCAGCCAAGTAAGTGACACTTTGCTACAATTAGGATCTGTGATCCGATGTTATGCATGTTGCATAGGACGTTGGCCAAACCTACTTTGTGTTTCCCAAGAACTCTTGTAATGTGCGCGGACATGGCTAATTGCCAAGTTTTTTTCATTTACAGGTATTTGGCCACAGGGGAGTCTTATGCCTCCCTTCACTACCAGTTCAGGATTGGCCGGTCGACCATCAGCAGCATTGAAACTTGTGAGGTTTTGTGGTCCAAGCTCCAGTCCCTGATGATGCCAACACCCACCGGCCAAACATGGAGGGAAAATGCTTGCCCAATTCCCCAATTGCATCGGCGCCCTGGATGGGAAGCATATAAGAGTACGGAAACCACCACATAGTCGTTCTAATTATTATAACTACAAGAAATTCTACTTGATCGTCCTAATGGCGATTGCAGATTCCCAGTCCCGGTTCATCGCGGTGGACATAGGGGCGTATGGCCGGACCAACGACTCACGAGTCTTCAAGGACAGTGCCACAGGGCAAGCACTGTATAATGGCCGCTTTCATTTCCTCCACCATGCCCTTTGCCTGGCACCACTGCTCCAAGTTTGCCCTTTGTTATGGTGGCTGATGAGGCCCTTCATCTTCATATAAAACTAATGAAGCCATATGCCAGCCGCACACTCACGCCTGCCCGGAGTAACTTTAACATGCAGCTAAGCCGGGCATGGCAATATGTTGAGTGTGCGATTGGCATATTGGCAGTAAAGTGGGGGGTGCTGCTGATCACCATACAGTTACACCCTCATAATGTGGACAGCGTGGTCAAGGCCTGTGTCTGTCTCCATAATTATGTGTGTAGAAAAGACCCCATAAACCTTGACCCATATGATTGAGACTTTCCTTTATTAGGCCTACAACAGGCAAATGTGCGGTCTGCACTTGCAGCAATGGAGGTGCACGACCAATATGCCCACCACTTTATGAATGAGATGGGGCGGCATAGTGGTCGTTAACGGCAGTTGTGTTTCAGCTATGTCTGTGTATTGTATCATTATTCTGTATTTAATTTGTTACCTCATGTAACACACCGGTATGGTGACATTTTGTTTTTGGAATAAATCATTTTTGTTGCCATTTAAGTATTTATTATATTTTCATACGCTAACAGATAACACTAACACATGTTTGTGGGCCTTTGGCCACAAGGAGCCTGGGTTGCTAATCCACACTCTATATACTCAGTCTTCTACCAATTATGTGTTGAACATACTTTTCATTGCTGTCATAGCTTGATGACATGTAGGTGTTTGTTTTTGTCAGCCTCATGTAGTCATGAGTGTTAGCAACATGTTACATCCACTCCCAATTTTGCAAAATGTACTGTCACATGTCCTTTGTTTGGACACACACAAATGCCCCATGTTCTGAACACACAATGTGGATATGATCAATAAGGCAAGGGCCACACTGAACGGTGCACTCACGTCAACCGGATGCCGTTACAGCAGAGCCCTGCCTCCTGTAATGCACACCGTTAACGTTGGGTGCTTCCTGTGAATGCTGCTCCATAGTAACCTGATGTTTACCATGATTGCAGCTTCACAGGAAGCCCCAGACAGTGCGCTATGGCTAGGGACACACTTTAAACCTGAATTGCGTTCACCGCATCCAGATCCGGATGAACGGAATTGTCTTCAGACATTCAGCAATCCGGGAACCGGATTGCTGAAGCCACAATCCAGTAACCGGATTGCTCAGGATGTGTAATGTGCGATGCCCATAGATCTACTGTAAGTGGCTTCAGGACCTCAGACAGCGGCGCACATATTGTACCATTAGCTATAGTATGCGCGCCGTTCTGAGGAGCCCGGCGCTTTCATTCAGAAAACTGTACAACAGCTGACAGGAGTCAGCTGTTGTACATAACACATTATAGCAGTATATGCCCACCTGAGTGGGTGTAAGGTCTCTAGGGGGACTGGGCACCCCCTAGAGACATTGTACAAGCATTTATTAATAAAATAAATAGTTTTACTAACAACAGAGCACTTTGCTTAATCCAGCGGCAGCCGGGATAAGCAAAGTATATGCGGGATCCGCATTGCTCAGGATTACACATCCAGAGCAATCCGGTTCCCGCATTGTGGATGCTAAAAACTACTCCGAAAACTGCAGCCTGCATGATTTTTCACACCACACAGGCTGCAGAGCCGGAGACGGAAACCGGATTGCATGTGAAGCAATCCGGTTTTTATTATAGGCTCCTATGAGGAGCTTTTCTTGATACGGTTTTGAGCTTTTTGAAAGCTCAAAACCGGATCAGGTTTTAAAAAAAAAAAAACTGAAGTGTGACCCTAGCCTATTGCAGGACACACAGGAAAATGTTGCTGACAACTGCCTGAGGCTTCCTGTGAAGCTGCAACCACGGTAAACATCGGGTTACTATGGAGCAGCATTCACGGAAAGCACTCGATGTTAATGGTGTGCGTTACAGCAGGCTACGCACTACTGTAATGGCATCCGGTTAACGTGGGTGCACTGTTCAGAGTGGCCCTAGCCTAACTCAAACGCACCACCATAAATTATGTGGTTTAGGTATGTTGTGTGTGTACAATGTTGTGAGAACATTTGGATGATGTAACCATAATAATTTAACTGTGAACCTGATACGCCATATTTCTCATGCCCATTTTGGATTGTATGAGTCACCCTGTTGGGAAATGATTGCACACACAGACAGTTTTTGCTTCTGACCACATAATAATGTTTTTTAAAATCTGGATTCAGAACAACCAAAAGAATGCTCAACATGAGCAACAACAAAACAGTATTGACATAATCATTGGATCATAAAATGTGACCCACATGAAAACAGGCCCGAGAAAAAAGTCTAGCCAACGGTGCAATAATGTATTGTCAAATTGGCAACTACTGTAACCAACTTCCAGGAAGAGTGTCACCTAATCTGGGTCTTCAGACTCCTCGTTGCACACGACTGTTACATTTAAGGGGATTTTTATGCAATATTTTGCGACCAAATTGTTCATTTCCCCACGGAAGGCATACTTGTCATGGGTGTCTAGGATCATCAGGTTTGGAATATAAGCACCCATGAATTGTTGCCACTCACTCAGCTGGTTAATTGACTCGCTAGGCCACAATTCCTGCATCTGCCTTTGTAAGGCACTATTGCTGGACCGCACTGTTTCTTGCAGCCAATGTAGCCCATCGAGTGTCAGCTTCTTCTCGGGCAACATTCCGCCTTCTAGGCCGCATCACTCTGCCTTGTTGTGCTGCTGCTGGCTGTGGAGTGATGGTGATCGTTGGTTCCGGTTTTGTTTGGGTCAAGTCATGGTGTAGTGGCAACCACACCCTCAATGTTGCCTTGCCCATCTCCACTGCTGTCCGCCAGCTCTTGTTCTTCCATTTGTGTATTGCTGAAAGTCCTGTAGAGTAAAATAAACAAAATACATAAATTACATGGACTTTTCCTGTTCCACTGTAAGACATAGTAGGGTGCCTAATGTATACGTTGTGTACGGTCACCCTTCAATTGTCTTTTGCAGGAAGCACAGCTGATCCTGGTGCTTATAGAGGAAAGGCGGATGAGCAGCAGCACCACTGCGGTACTTATCCATTTCCCGCACATCACACACATAGTGATCTTTTACAGACCTCAGACCTCCAGCGTGAGCGCACTTTTTCGTCTACATGGTGTTAAAGTTAAAAGAGCATAATTAAGTCTACATGTTTTAAGAAATATTGTGTAACACATGCTATTGTGGACACACAGATTTTGGATGTGCTGCATGAGGACATACCAATGCGCTGTTGTTCAACCAGAGTCATGTTTTTATTGTTGGGAAAATCTGGCAGAAGATTGACATCCAAATCTTTCGTTTTTAATGGCATTTTGGTGGGCTGGATGGCTCTGGTCCCAGATGGACCCATGAGGTTCAATTAAATTTATAAGCACCTCATTGTCAATTTTGATCTTACTTGACTCCTTTGGAGCTTTATGGCGGCCATATTTGCCAGTGGCCTAGGGTAAGGTAAAAGATAAATGTAATGAACATCATCAGGGTATGCTGGCACAGGTGTTTGCATATAGAGGTAATAAGTTAGCTGACAGCCTTACCCTAATAACAAGACAAAGTTTTGTGAGGCCCATGAGTACAGTCCCTGACAAAAGTTATGTCGCTTATCAATGTTATGTAAATAAAAGCTTATAACCTGACGTTAAACAATCCATTGGTTTTATAAATTACTGTTTTGAAAGCTGAAACCCTTCCAAATTTGGTTTAGGTTAAGAAAATAAATTGGCATCAATGCTGAAATATTGATCATTTAATGAACACAGAATGGTCAGAACTTGGCAAGACAAAAGTTTTGTCACCCACAAAAAGTAATATGATTTTCAAACCAATAATTAACTTAAAATACAAATATATGTTGCATAACATTGGTGAATGAAGTTGTGGTGCTATTAGAGTCATATTTTATATTTTGTGTGACTTCCATGACCTTGAAGGACTGCATCCGTGCGGTTCAACAATGATTCATACAATTGATTATTGAAGTCATCAAGAATAGCAAAGAATGCAGTCTTAAATGCCTCCCAGAGTTCATCTAGATTCTTTGGTTTTGTCTTCCAACTTCCTCTTTCATCCTACCCCAAACATGCTCAATGATGTTCATGTCTGGTTACTGGGCTGGCTAGCCCTTGAGCACCTTAATATTTTTTGCCTGGAGGAACTTTGTTGTAGAGACAGACGTATGAGATGGAGCACCATCCTGCTGCAGAATTTGACCCCTTTTATGATTTGGAATGTAAGAGGTAGCTAATGTCTTGATATTTTAAGCTATTGATATTGCCTTCCACCTTGCAAATGTTTTGCACACCCCCATACTGAATGTAACCAAAGACCATAATCTTTCCACCACCAAATTTAACTGTTTTCTGTGTCTATTTTGGATCCATACGCACTCCAGTAGATCTCCTGCAGTATTTGCTGTGGCTGTGGTGTAATTCTACTGAAGATACATCAGATAAATCCACATTCTGCAACTTTTCCACCGTTCTACCTGTTTAGCAGGCTGTGGGACTTTGCAAATGCCACACATTTTTTTATTTGCCTTTTGTTTAGTGCTGGCTTCTGGGCACTGATTCAACCATGGAGGTCATTGCGAGACAGAATCCTACAAAATGTTCTAGTTGACACAGGGACTTGAGGTGACCAGGCCTGTTGGAGCTTTGCTGCAGTGGAAGAGGGGCTTGCTTTGGATTTTCTAACCAACAAACGTTCCTCCTGAGCAGTTGTCTTGCGTGGTCTGCTGAACCTGGGCTTGTCAAAAACATCTCCAGTCTCTTCAAATCTTTTTTTAATTCTTTGTACTTGATGTGACACATTAAAGGTGCCAGCCACCTCTGCAGTGGATCTGGTCTTCAGCCTCTTGATAATCAAGACTTTGGTCGCACGCTGGATTTTTGACATGTTGTCAGAGCTCAAATTGCAGTTCAAGTGAAGGTCTGGGGAGCTAGGTTTCTTTTTATACACACCCACTATTTAACCGATCATTTACGGAGCACAGGTGAGGATGTAAACTAGGATTGGGTGCATTATATGACCAGGCGACAAAACTTTTGTCTTGCCAAAATCTCACCATTTTGTGTTAATTAAATGATCAATATTTCAGCATTGATGCCAATATATTTTCTTAACCTAAACCACATTTGGGAGGGTTTCAGCTTTCAAAAGAGTAATTTATAAAACCAATGTATGAATTTAATGTCAGGTTATAAGCTTTTATTTACATAACATGGATAAGTGACATAACTTTTGTCAGGGACTGTACATACAACATTACGTTTTTTACCACAGAAGCTGCCGTGGGTGCATCCTTAATACATTTTGCATGGCCTTTGTGCCACCTATGTGAGGCATCCTTGTCCTACAGTCATGGCCAAAAGTATTGACACCCCTTCAATTCTGTAAGATAATACTCAGTTTCTTCCTGAAAATGATTGCAATCACAAATTCTTTGGTATTATTATCTTCATTTAATTTGTCTTCAATGAAAAAACCCAAAAGAGAATGAAGCAAAAAGCAAGACATTGATCATTTCACACAAAACTCCAAAAATGGGCCGGACAAAAGTATTGGCACCCTCAGCATAATACTTGGTTGCACAACCTTCAGCCAAAATAACTGCGATCAACCGCTTCCGGTAACCATCAATGAGTTTCTTACAATGCTCTGCTGGAATATTATACCATTCTTCTTTGGCAAACTGCTCCAGGTCCCTGATATTTGAAGGGTGCCTTCTCCAAAGTGTCATTTTTAGATCTCTCCACAGGTTTTCTATGGGATTCAGGTCTGGACTCATTGCTGGCCACCTTAGAAGTCTCCAGTGCATTCTCTCAAACCATTTTCTAGTGCTTTTTGACGTTTGTTTTGGGTCATTGTCCTGCTGGAAGACCCATGACCTCTGAGGGAGACCCAGCTTTCTCACACTGGGCCCTACATTATGCTGCAAAATTTGTTGGTAGTCTTCAGACTTCATAATGCCATGCACACGGTCAAGCAGACCAGTGCCAGAGGCAGCAAAGCAACCCCAAAACATCAGGGAACCTCCGCCATTTTTGACTGTAGGGACCGCGGTCTTTTCTTTGAATGCCTCTTTTTTTCTCCTGTAAACTCCATGTTGATGCCTTTGCCCTAAAAGCTCTACTTTTGTCTCATCTGACCAGAGAACATTCTTCCAAAACGTTTTAGGCTTTCTCAGGTAAGTTTTGGCAAACTCCAGCCTGGCTTTTTTATGTCTCGGGGTAAGAAGTGGGGTCTTCCTGGGTATCCTACCATACAGTCCCTTTTCATTCAGACGCCGACGGATAATACTGGTTGACACTGTTGTACCCTTGGACTGCAGGGCAGCTTTAACTTGTTTGGATGTTAGTCGAGGTTCTTTATCCATCATCTGCACAATCTTGCTTTGAAATCTCTTGTCAATTTTTCTTTTCCGTCCATATCTTGGGAGGTTAGCCACAGTGCCATGGCTTTAAACGTCTTGATGACACTGCGCACGGTAGACATAGGAACATTCAGGTCTTTGGAGATGGACTTGTAGCCTTGAGATTGCTCATGCTTCCTCACAATTTGGTTTCTCAAGTCCTCAGACAGTTCTTTGGTCTTCTTTCTTTTCTCCATGCTCAATGTGGTACACACAAGGACACAGGACAGAGGTTGAGTCAACTTTAATCCATGTCAACTGGCTGCAAGTGTGATTTAGTTATTGCCAACACATGTTAGGTGCCACAGGTAAGTTACAGGTGCTGTTGATTACACAAATTAGAGAAGCATCACATGATTTTTCTAAGGGTGCCAATACTTTTGTCCACCCCCTTTTTATGTTTGGTGTGCAATTATATCCAATTTGGCTTTAGAACAATTCTTTTTGTGTTTTTTCATTGAAGACAAATTAAATGAAGATAATAATATCAAAGAATTTGTGATTGCAATCATTTTCAGGAACAAAACGGAGTACTATCTGACAGAATTGCAGGGGTGTCAATACTTTTGGCCATGACTGTATGTGTGACCAAAAATAAAAATATGAGTATTGTGAAACAGATCTACACACATGTTAACACCCACCCCAACCATGAGTAAACTCATTTGGAATAATCAGATACCTTATGGCAGATGTCGGATGTTCCTGCCTCAGGTTGGTGCTTAGATTTTCGTGTGTGTTTGCCACTTTTGTGGCTCTTCTTATGCTAAAGGAGAAAATTGTGGAAAAACCAAAACAACATTGTTACAATATGAGTCCACACAGAACAGGCTCACATGATGACAAAGACACAAGCATCTTTATACACACATGTAAGGGCACAAAAACATGTATGTATGGTACAACATACACTCAAACACACAGTCTATGAGAACCCTTAGAATGCTACAAGTCATGTGTCTGTGTGTACTCTGCAGTTGTGGGGCAAGCATGAGCGTGGGGCACACACATATGTGGTGACCCATGTGTGACACAAGTAATGAATGCTTGGAATGATGGTTTTACATTGCATTTGCCCATGCATTACACACACCAGACACTTGTTTGGCAGAGGATTCTGTTGACTCACTTGAGAATGAGTAATTCTGAAAGAAATAAGGTGAACATGAGTGAGGGCCCATACATGTGGCCATATGTTACAATAACATTACACCCCCAGCCAGAGTCAGTGGTAAGAGAATGTGGCAGAACAGTCATCTTTAAAATGTGGGCATTTTTAACAATAACATGTGTGGTCCAAAAATCACGATGCAAACTATCATGTGAAGTATTTAGGCTAGGATCACACATCCGCATTTTTGTGGCTTTTGTAAAACGGATCCGTTTTTTTAAGGTACCAATTTGGTCATTTTTGGCCATTTTGGAGCCTTTAAAAAACAAATTTGTTAGCGGATGATGCCTAAATGTGCATCCGTTAACGGAGGTGTTAGCGGATGGTGCCTAAATGTCCATCCGTTAACGGATCCGTTAATGGAAAAGTGGTATTTTGGGTTGGGTTGGTAATTGTGTCATAAATATTCATGATTAGCCACACCCCTCAGCCAATAAGAAGGCCTGTTCATTTGGGGATTGTGACCACCTTCTTTTAGGAGACTTTGGCTGTGGCAGAGTTTTGATATGGATCTTCAAATTGATGTCTTGCTGCTGCAGCTGCAATACTTGGCTGCCTGGCGATGCCAGTGGTGACAGGCCCGCCGGTCCCATTTGTGGATCCACGAGGTGAACCTGCTTTGGCCACAACATGGGGCATTCCATGTGTTGTACCCACAACACCGGTGTTTCCCCAACAAGTTCAAAAGGGACCTACAGATTTCGGTGGCTTCTTTTGATCATCTCCTTGAACTTGTTGGGCCCAACATCACCCGGCAGGACACTCGGTGGCGGCCGGCCATATCCCCAGCAGAAAGACTGGTTGTGACGCTAATTGTTGCCCTGCTGGATACTTGCCTGCATACACAGTACACATGTGATTGTTTAAGATATGTTGATTGGAGGGATCCAGGTGTGTGACTGAACTCATGTTGTAGTAGCGCAGCATACTGCAGCTGTAATGATCCTTAGGACACAATTTTGTCTGTTATGTAGTTTTTTTTTCAGAAACATCTTTACACTTTTACTTTTGGGTGTACATTGAGGACTTACATCTTTTCAACTTGTTGTCCAGGATCCTTTTCTAATTTAATAGTAATGTTGAGTAAGTCAAATGTAAATCATATTTAGATGTTACCAAGGCGGGATTGGCCCTAAATACATATTTGACTACCTTTTTCCATGTCCTGCCTTTTGCATGTGAGGGTGTTTATATGTTGGCTTGGCTAGGCAGGATCTGTTTTAATGTGACTGTACCCTATTAATTCCTCTTTCTTTGGTGTTTGCAGATTTTTGGCGACAGGGGAGTCATATGCCTCCCTGCACTTCCAGTTTAGGATTGGCCGGTGTACCATCAGCACGCTTGTCCCGGAAACCTGCAATGTCCTGTGGTCCAAGCTGCAGCCAATTGTCATGCCCTCCCCCACCAGCCAAACCTGGCGACAGAGTGCTGTCCGATTCAAAGAGAATGCCTAGTTCCCCAAGTGTGGGAGCAGTGGACGGAAAGCACATAAGAATACAGAAAACACCACCCGGTACATCTCTGTACTACAATTATAAGCGCTTTCATTCCATTTTCTTGATGGCCATCACAGACTCTCGGGCACGATTCCTTGCTGTCGATATAGGGGCATAAGGGAAAACTTATGACTCCCGTGTTTTAAAGGAGAGTGCAATGGGTCGGGCACTATATAATGGCCGCTTCAACATAAACCATAAATGTGGCCAAAAAAAATCATCCATTATGGAGTACATGACAATAAAACTCTTACAATGGTAAGACAACCATAAAACAAAACTTAGGGGCTATACTGATGCCATAGTAGAAAACTAAAGTCCAATGATCTTCAAAGGGTGTCCTTAGGGGCCTACTCGACCACCCCCAACTCATCCTCACACACAACTGTTAGATTGAGGGGGATTTGTACAGAATACCTCTGGATGAGGTTGTGTATTTCCCTCTTAAGCTGAAATTTGTCGTGTGTGTTCTGGGATGTATGACCTGAAAAAATGCAGTCAATTACTCCCCGGGCTCTCTTGTTCCCGGTTTGCTATGGCATCTAGTCTTTACTCCAGGAAGGTGCGCTAACCACCCAAGGACTCCTGGAGGCGTTGAAGTCCCTCCATGATTATGGAGTCAGCCTCATTCCTGGCTGAATTCCTCCGCCTTGCCCGGGTCACTCTGGGGGCTGCTGTGTCCCCTGTTGGTGCCGACCTTGCTGCTGTGGGAGGAGGTGGTAGTGGAGCAGCTGTAGTGGCAGGAGGGGGCGTGGGTTCCAGAGAGGCAACATCAGCCTCCACCTCAGGTTCATCTCCACTACTATCACTAATGTCCACTACTGTGTTGGTGTGTGTCCTGTGTTGCAAAGGAACAAAACTCAAAATTAGACCATAGACCATTAAACAACAATATCTATTATATAATTGCCGTAACTGACTTCCGTCGGAGCGGCGCTACTTCCGGTGGCTTTGTTAGCGAGTCCAGGGTGCTTCTCCTGGACTCTGTCCGTGGCCGCGTAGCGGGTATTGCGAGTCGTTGCAGACTTGCGAAGCAATGCCCGCAAAGCGGGCATTGCGAGTCGCTAACAAAGCCACAGGGGGTGGCTAAGAGCATGGCGCTGTGGCGAGTCGCTAACATACACCGCTATGCTATACTACAGTCCCATGCCCATACGCTTTATGCCTGACAGGCGTATGGCCATGGGACTGTAATATACCATAGCGCTGTACACTACAGCCCCATGCTCTTAGCCACCCCCTCAGTGCGCCGCCCCTACCCCCCTACCCCCTAAGCCCCGCCGCACCTAAGCCCCTACCCCCTAAGCCCCGCCGCACCTAAGCCCCTACCCCCTGCCGCACCTAAGCCACTGCCTATCCCCGAACCCGCACCTAAGCTAAGCCACTACCCCCTAAGCCCAGCACCTAAGCCCCTACCCCCTGCCGCACCTAAGCCACTGCCTGCACCTAAGCCCCTACCCCCTGCCGCACCTAAGCCCCTACCCCCTGCCGCACCTACCTAAGCCCCTACCCCCTAAGCCCCGCCGCATACCCCCTAACCCGCACCTAAGCCCCTACCCCCTGCTGCACCTAAGCCACTGTCTATCCCCCAACCCGCACCTAAGCTAAGCCACTACCCCCTAAGCCCCGCACCTAAGCCCCTACCCCCTGCCGCACCTAAGCCACTGCCTGCACCTAAGCCCCTACCCCCTGCCGCACCTACCTAAGCCCCTACCCCCTAAGCCCCGCCGCATACCCCCTAACCCGCACCTAAGCCCCTACCCCCTGCCGCACCTATACCCCCTGCCGCACCTAAGCCACTGCCTATCCCCCAACCCGCACCTAAGCAGCCCCGCCGCATACCCCCTAACCCGCACCTAAGCCCCTACCCCCTGCCGCACCTATACCCCCTGCCGCACCTAAGCCACTGCCTATCCCCAACCCGCACCTAAGCTAAGCCACTACCCCCTAAGCCCCGCACCTAAGCCCCTACCCCCTGCCGCACCTAAGCCACTGCCTGCACCTAAGCCCCTACCCCCTGCCGCACCTACCTAAGCCCCTACTCCCTAAGCCCCGCCGCATACCCCCTAACCCGCACCTAAGCCCCTACCCCCTGCCGCACCTAAGCCACTGCCTGCACCTAAGCCCCTACCCCCTGCCGCACCTAAGCCACTGCCTATCCCGAACCCGCACCTAAGCTAAGCCAGTACCCCTAAGCCCCGCACCTAAGCCCCTACCCCCTGCCGCACCTAAGCCACTGCCTGCACCTAAGCGCCTACCCCCTGCCGCACCTAAGCCACTGCCTATCCCCGAACCCGCACCTAAGCTAAGCCACTACCCCCTAAGCCCCGCACCTAAGCCCCTACCCCCTGCCACACCTAAGCCACTGCCTGCACCTAAGCCCCTACCCCCTGCCGCACCTAAGCCACTGCCTATCCCCGAACCCGCACCTAAGCTAAGCCACTACCCCCTAAGCCCCGCACATAAGCCCCTACCCCCTGCCGCACCTAAGCCACTGCCTACACCTAAGCCCCTACCCCCTGCCGCACCTACCTAAGCCCCTACCCCCTAAGCCCCGCCGCATACCCCCTAACCCACACCTAAGCCCCTACCCCCTGCCGCACCTAAGCCACTGCCTGCACCTAAGCCCCTACCCCCTGCCGCACCTAAGCCCCTACTCCCACAGCACCTAAGCCCCTACCCCCTAAGCCTCACCGCACCTAAGCCCCTACCCCCTAAGCCCCGCCGTACCAAAGCCCCTACCCCCTAAGCCCCGCCGTACCTAAGCCCTACCCTCTAAGCCCCGCCGCACCTAAGCCCCTACCCCCTAAGCCCCGCCGCACCTAAGCCCCGACCCGCCGCACCTAAGCCCCTACCCCCTAAGCCCCGCCGCACCTAAGCCCCTACCCCCTAAGTCCGCCGCACCCCTACACCCTAAGCCCCGACCCCGCGCACCTAAGCCCCTACCCCCTAAGCCCCTACCCCCTAAGTCCGCCGCACCCCTACACCCTAAGCCCCGACCCGCCGCACCTGAGCCACTACCCCCTAAGCCCCGCTGCACCTAAGCCCCTACCCCCTAAGTCAGCCGCACCCCTACACCCTAAGCCACGACCCGCCGCACCTAAGCCCCTACCCCCTAAGCCCCGCCGCACCTCAGCCCCTACCCCCTAAGTCCGCCGCACCCCTACACCCTAAGCCCCGACCCGCTGCACCTATGCCCCTACCCCCTAAGCCCCGCCGCACCTAAGCCCCTACCCTCTAAGCCCCGCCGCACCTAAGCCCCTACCCCCTAAGACCCGGCGCACCTAAGCCCCGACCCGACGCACCTAAGCCCCTACCCCCTAAGACCCGCCGCACATAAGCCCCTACCGTCCGCCGCCAAGCCCCCACCCGCCGCACCTAAGCCCCTACCCCCTAAGCCCCGCCGCCTCCTAAGCTCCCTCCGCTTTCCCCCGCCGCTTTCCCCCGCCGCTGTCACTAACACCTAAAGCCCTACACCCGAAGCCCCCGCCGTCCCCTAACCTAACGTCCCCGTCGATCACTTACATGCCTTCTTAGTCATCTGATCGTCCGTCCGATCCACAAGTCCTCCGTCCGGCCAGGCGTCCTCTTCCTCCGGCCCCGGGGTCTTCTCTCTTCTTTCCGCCATCTCCGCCTCTTCGTCCGGCCCCGGGGATCTTCTGTCTTCTTTCCGCCAACTTCCAGCTCCGACGTCCTCTTCCATCATCATTAAGATAGAATGGACAACAAATCCACCATTCTACCTCAATGAGATGTGAGGGCCTCTTCTGATTGGTCGCTGTCTACTGCCCTCAGCCAATCAGAAGAGCCCCTCATTTCCCATTGAAATGCATTAGCGGTGTGTCGGCGATTTTATGGCCGCCCACCTGGTTCTATTTGTCGGCCCTAAAATCGCGGACACACCGCTAATGCATGTCTATGGGCAGTGAGCTCGAATTCTGATTGGTCGGCGTCACCAAAGAGCGACCAATCAGAAATCAGGATGACTGCCCATAGACATGCATTAGCGGTGTGTCCGCGATTTTAGGGCCGACAAATAGAACCAGGTGGCCGGCCATAAAATCGCCGACACACCGCTAATGTATTTCAATGGGAACAAATAAATTTAATAATAAAAAAAATAATTAAAAAATAATAAAAAAATAATAAAAAAATAACTAAAAAATAATAAATAATTAAATAAAAATAATAATAAAAAAATTAAATATATGCTAATAATATCAGCCCTTTCAGCGGACCTGAAAGAGAACTGGGTCTCAGCCTAAATAATAAATTTAATAATAAAAAAAAAAATTAAAAAATAATTAAAAAATAATAAAAAAATAAATAAAAAATAATAAATAATTAAATAAAAATAATAATAAAAAAATTAAATATATGTTAATAATATCAGCCCTTTCAGCGGACCTGAAAGAGAACTGGGTCTCAGCCTAAATAATAAATGTAATAATAAAAAAAATAATTAAAAAATAATTAAAAAATAATAAAAAAAAATAATAATAATAAATAATTAATATAAAATAATAATAAAAAAAATTAAATATATGCTAATAATATCAGCCCTTTCAGCGGACCTGAAAGAGAACTGGGTCTCAGCCTAAATAATAAATTTAATAATAAAAAAAATAATTAAAAAATAATTAAAAAATAATGAAAAAAAAAATAAAAAATAATAAATAATTAAATAAAAAATAATAATTAAAAAAAAAATGCTAATAATAATATTACTGCTAATAATTATGCTATTAATGCTAATAATAATGATATTAATGCTAATAATTATGCTATTCATGCTAATATTAATGCTAATAATGCTAATAATAATAATATTAATGCAATTAATAATGCTATTAAGCCTAAAAATCATGCTATTTATGCTATTCAAAATGCTATTCATGCTAATAATATTGCTATTAATGCTCTTTATGCTAATACTAATGCTATTAATGCTATTTTTTATGCTATTAATTCTATTATTTATGCTATTAATGCTATTAATAATGCTATTATATAATGCTATATAATCCTATTAATCTATTAATAATGCTATTAATGCTAATTAATAATCTATTAATGCTATTAATGCTAATAATAATGCTATTAATGCTATTAATAATGTTATTAATGCTATTATTAATGCTAATAATGCTATTATTAATGCTATTAATGCTAATAATAATGCTATTAATGCTATTAATAATGCTATTAATGCTATTAATTAATGCTAATAATGCTAATATTATATTAATGCTATTAATGCTAATAATAATGCTATTAATGCTATTAATAATGCAATTAATGCTATTAATTATGCTATTAATGCTAATTAATGCTAATATTTATCCTATTAAGCTATTAATGCTATTAAAAATGCTATTAATGCTAATATTAATGCTATTAATGCTATTAATAATGCTATTAATGCTATTAATTATGCATATATAATGCTATATTTAATCCTAATAATGTATTAGTAATGCTATTAATGCTAATAATAATGCTATTAATGCTATTAAATGCTAATAATAATGCTATTAATGCTATTAATAAATGTTATTAATGCTATTATTAATCTAATAATGCTATATTAATGCTATTAATGCTAATAATAATGCTATTAATGCTATTAATATTGTCTATTAATGCTATTATTAATGCTAATAATGCTATTATAATGTATTAATGCTAATAATAATGCTATTAATGCTATTAATAATGCTATTAATGCTATTAATTAATGCTATAATGCTATTAATAATGTATTAATCTAAATAATGCTATTAATGCTATAATAATTATAATGCTATTAATGCTAATATTTATCCTATTAATGCTATTTATATAATGCTATTAATGCTATTAATTAATGCTACATGTATTAATGCTAATAATATTATCTATTAATGTATTATAATGCTAATAATGCTATATTATTAATGCTATTAATGCTAATAATAATGCTATTAATGCTATTAATAATGTTATTAATGCTATTATTAATGCTAATAATGCTATTATTAATGCTATTAATGCTAATAATAATGTATTAATGCTATTAATAATGTATTAATGCTATTATTAATGCTAATTAATGCTAATTAATAATCTATTCTAAATGCTAATAATAATGCTATTAATGCTATTAATAATGCTATTAATGCTATTAATTATGCTATTAATGCTATTAATGCTAATATTTATCCTATTCAATGGTATTATTAATGCTATTAATGCTAATAAAAGCTATTATGCTATTAATGCTAATAATAATGCTATTAACTGCTATTAATAATGTTAATTAATGCTATTATTAATGCTAATAATGCTATTATTAATGCTATTAATGCTAATAATAATGCTTTAATGCAATTAATAATGCTATTAATGCTAATATGCTATTAATGCTATTAATAGCTAATAATATCTATTAATGCTATTTAATTTGCTATATAATGCTATTATGCTATTAATGCTATTAATTATGCTATTAATGCTAATATTTATCCTATTAATGGCATTATTAATGCTATTAATGCTAATAATAATGTTTAATGCTATATAATGCTATTAATGCTATTAATAATGTTATTAATGCTATTATTAATGCTAATAATGCTATTATTAATCTATTAATGCTAATAATAATGCTATTAATGCTATTAATAATGCTATTAATGCTATTAATGCTAATATTTATCCTATTAATGCTATATAATGCTATTAATGCTAATAATAATGCTATTAATGCTATTAATAATGTTATTAATGCTATTATTAATGCTAATAATGCTATTAAAAATGCTATTAATGCTAATAATAATGCTATTAATGCTATTAATACTGTTATTAATGCTCATAATACTGCTAATAATGCTATTAATACTGCTATTACTGCTAATAATAATGCTATGGCTTATATTATTGCTATTGATGATGCGATTATTATTTAAAAATCTTTAAAAAAACAAAAAACATATTTTAGATACCCGATGCATTTGCATCAGGCTAACAGCTATAACTACTATAATCAAATTAATGCACGTTCTAGAATCCCGATGCATTTGCATCGGGCTCACAGCTAGTTAAATATAATGTTAAAGTAGGTGTGGTCAACTTCCGCTCTCCCCTCAGTCATCCTTTGAAGGAACATCAGCTGGTGATGGTACTTATCAAGAGTTGGTGGTTTCGCAGCAGCTCCACTCCGGTATTCTGCCATTTCGCGCACATCGCAAACAATACGGTCCTTCATTCTCCTTCATCTCACAAGGACCTTATTATCTACATCAAATAGGAAAGCAACGATAAACATGTATGCACAATGAAGGTGAGATTGACATTATAACCATGTACCTGTGTAAAGACACATGTATGAAGTTTAGAAAAAACCCTTACGAATTGCTTGCCTCTGGATTATGGCATGGTGTCATAGTCTGGGTAGAGGTTCTGAAGGATTCTCTCCCAATACTGCCGTATTTTGGACGCATTCTGATGGTCCTTATGCCCTTGATCCCAAATGGATGCATAATCCTCCATAATCATCATGAGGGCCTCATTATCCATGGTGATCTTTTGAATAGGGGGGGGCACTTGCAGCCGCACCTCCTCAGCTGGTTGACTAGAGGCAAAAGGGGAGAAAATATAATTTTGAAGACACCAACCAGGGCTAACTTTGTCTATGGTGCCAACAAACCACATGTGTACATGGGCAACAAGAGCAAGAGGATTAACACAAGCATGCCACAGCATGTAACTTACCCCAGAAGCAGCGGCGGGGGTCTTTCGAGAATGAGAGCCCTGCAAATTTTTCCCTGATTTGGCTGCTTGCCTGCCCTTAGTGGATAAACAAAGCACATGAGTTGCGGAGTGTCAAACATAAACAAATATTCACAAAGGAAAAAATCATGGTCACACAATACAACAAAGAACAGTTACCTTGCGCCGTGACCCGGAGTGCCCCTCCTTTGTCCGTCGTTTCTTGCTCCTGGGAGCCTTGATGCGATGCCTCCTTGTCTTGTGCTGCAAGATGCAAGAAATAAATTAAATACATAAACCAAAAATAAACCAAACAAAAAAAAATACAAAAAAAAAACATTCCACATAATACTGGTCCATAAGGCAAATCACATGTTTGCCCACTAAAACATTTAAGTATGGGTCACGTTGCCAGACATGTTGTAGGATTGTACAGTTTATTAACAATAAAGTAGATTAACAAACTAAAAAAAAAGGGACAACCACACAATTGAGTGGCTAGGGTAGTTGCTGTCAACGCTAACTGACTGGCCAGTTCAAAGTAGGCCTACTAATTCCATAAAATCAGTAGGAAGCAAAATTAACTTACACGATCGGAGGCCGAGGAACTGCTCTCTAAGCTGGAGTAGGAGGCCTGGTCACAAATGTTCAAGCCAAAACATATACACCAATGAAGTCAGGTATACATTTCACTAAAAATTTTTGTTAGGCCTTAAAAACAATAAAGTCCCAACAGGGCCAGGAGCCACATACGTAGGTTACGCTATTAGTATAATGTAGCAAAATATTACCATCTGCATGTGGGAGAACATGTTAAAGGCCCATGTGGAGCAGGGCAGATGATGACTCCAGCATGGGGATTGTGGGCAGGGTCCAAAATAGAATGGCTGCAGTGCCCTACACATTACAAATGGCAACCTTACTTGAACAACAACATGTGTCCCGGAAGCACAAATGCACTAAAATGGCTTTAAAAAGGGCAATAAAAAAACAACATACAAAAAGGGCATCAGTAGCGTATGGAAACCAACACATGGAACATCACATGGCCCAGCACATTGCACAAACCAAAATAGTGTATGTACATGAACAACACATGTTGCTGCTGGGTGCAGGACAGCAACTAAACATGCTGTCAACAGTTGCCCACACAAGATGTGTCACAGATACGGCATTAACATTTGTGAACATATATTCCACAAGCAAACATGCAACATCAAAACACATGTCCACACATGCAATAGGAAAAGGATGTGAACGTAACACAATATGTAGACAGTACTCACAGATGAGGCACTCTCAGGCTGGCTGTCCTGGTAGCTGAGCTCAGAATCTGCCATCTGTGGAGGTAACTGAATGAGAAGGGAACATTACATGTGTGTAGCATGATTTCAGCACACATGCACGATCATAACATGTTAAACACACGTGTACATACCTTCCTGATATGACATCCTGGACAACAGCTCAATCTCAAGGAGGCAGGCCAGACTTCCTGTGTTCCATCCCCCACGGCCTCCTTTGTATGGCTTCCGGAGGTCACATGACCTTCCCAAATTAGTATTCTGCTGGTCCTGGAGACTAAGTATAGAAACGGATCTGAACGCATGGGTCTATTGTGCCATTGCGTTAACGGATGCATCACCCATAGGGCCCATGTTAAAAAAAACGCATGCGGTTTTTTACAGGACCCCAAAAACGCTGCCAGCAGTGTTTTTTGGAGCCCAGGAAAACCAGATTACCGCTTTTGAAAAACACAGGTGCCCCTAAGTGCACCATCCGTTAACGGATCCGTTTATGGAACTTAGAAAAAAAATGCTAAATTTTGCTACAAAAACAGACCTGAAGCATAAACATCTGGGATGTGTGACCCTAGCTATAAACAGCCCCATGAAAGATCAGATGCGCCAAAATAAAAAATATTACACCAGTGATGGGAGCACCAAATGTGTTGAGGATGTTGTTGGCAGTTTCCTGTGCGGCACACGCATCATGTTACACGTGTGACATACCTTTATGTGACACATCTATGAAACCTCCATGAACCACAATATTTATGGCTGGGGCAATGTGCTAACAACACAACATGTCCACACTGGCAAGGCCCCACTAATGATAAGCCACCACAGTATGTAACAGGTACTCACAGACTCATGTGATGAGGATGACTCCAAGGGAGTGTCCACATCGGTCAGGTCTGAATCAGACATCTGTGGACAATACAGAATAAGAAGGACACGTTACATGTGTGCAGCATGTTCTTTACTAACATGGATGATTAGCACATTTAACACACATGTGTACATACCTTGATGAGGCAGACTACAGAACTTGGCAAAACAGTCCTGTGGGAAGTCCTGATTTCCTGTGTTTCACCCCCCCCCCTTGTATGACTTGCAGAGGTCACATGACCTGTGCCAATTCCATTTTTCTGTTGCAAAAGCATAAGTATAAAAACGGATCCGTTAACACATGTCTCTAAATTGGCATTGCATTAACTGATCTGTTTCCCATAGGGCCCCATGTTAAAAAAACGGTATGCATTTTTTTTACTGCAGCCAAAAACGCTAACAGTGTTTTTTGTGCCCGTTGCAAAAACCTGTAGCGTTTTTTAACTGCACTTTAGACACTGTGTTTTTTGCATTGGATGTTAACGGATCCGTTTTTCAACACATTCTAAGTTGAAAGACGGATGCTTTTAGCAGATCCAAGGCTCAAGTGTGACTGTAGGCTTAGGCTTCAAAGCTTCTCCATTTTTCCTCCAAACGTAATAATAGTCATAATGGCCAAACAGTTCAATTTTAGTTTTGTCAGACCACAGGACGTCTCCAAAAATTTAGATCTTTATTCCTGTGTGCATTTGCAAAAGTGAATCTGTCTTATTTTTTTTTTTTTTTGACTAATGGTTTCTTCCTGGCAGAGTGACCTTTCAGCCCATGTTGATATAGTAATTGTTTCACTGTGGGTAATGGCACAATGTTACCAGCTTATGCCATCATTTTCACAAGGTTTTTTGTTCTTGGGCTGACATGCACATGTCGGACCAAAGCACGTTAATATCGGGGATACAGAACCAGTCTCCTTCCTGAGCGGTATGATAGCTGGACATTACCATCTTGTTTGTACTTGCATATAAATGTTTGAACAGATGAACAAGGCACCTTCAGGTATTTGAAAATTGCACCCAAGGATAAACCAGACTTATGCATGTCCACAATTCTCTTCTTGATATCTTGGCTGATTTCTTTAAACTTTTCCATGATGCTACAGAAAAATGTAGTGTGTTTCAGGTGTGGCTTAAAATACATCCACAGGTGTGTCTCTAATTAACTAAGATTTTGCCACAAAAACTATCAAAAGCTTCCAAATACATCATAATATGGCCAGTCCCAAATTGTTTAAAGGCATAGCAATCTTAGTGTATGTAAACTTGTGACTTTGCAGAAAGTAAATAAAATGCCTTAAAACATTCTCACTCTCTCTTTATTCCAACCTTCTAGCAAATATTAATAGTTTTGGTTATCCTAATTGACTTAAAACGGGAAAGGTTCATTATGGTTTCATGTCAGATAGTGAGAAAAACATGCATGTCTTTTCATATAGTCCATGTAAGCCTCTGGTTTCACCTGTATACATATCTAATATATAAGCTGAGTGTATGAACTAGCGCAACTGTCAAGCCCCATGCCCTGGGGTACTCGGGTATCAGGCTCGGTGGGTGCTTTCACGGGGATGTCACAGGTGGCAGCGCCTGAGCCCCTGGCCTGGGTAACACTTCAATAAGGGGTGTATGTACAGGGATTAGAGTTTGTCATGTGACGCCACCTGTAGTACCTGGTGATGGGTCACCAGCGCCGCCACAGTCCTCCGGAAGTCAATGGTAATGTGGCTGAGATGGCAAAGCTCCCTACAGGTAGAGCTGGTCCTCTTGGGCAGCTTTCCTGTAAGCAAACAGGTTGATGCATATAATGAGACAAAGGCAAAGTCACAGAGTCCACAGTTCAGCAAGATGTTATTCAAACAGGTAGCTCTACGAGTGGCTGTAAGTGGATGCCAGGTGGTATGGTGGAACCTGTGGTAAACCTTAGTTGACGAACCCGTGTCCTTTCTTCCTAGAATGAGTCTATACCCAATGGCTCCTTGTAGGTAGACTCGGGGCTCCCCTCCCTCGTGGTGAGGAAGCAGGCAGACCGCTCCTTCTGGCAGGGTGCCGCAGCCGGTGAACAGACCGCAGCAGCTGGTTGACGACTTTCAGAGAAGGACACTGGCCGTTTCCTCGGGTCCGGCATTCCCGTGGTGGACTGGGGAAATCCCTGGAGTATGGTCGCTCCATGCTGTGGTCCCCCCTTTCTCTCTATGTCCCAGACTCCCTCATCAGGCACCCTCTCTCAGGATCCCCTCAGGATCCTCTCTCGTCTTCCCTCCGGATCAGCGTAGAGCTGTCCGGGTTAACCTTCCGCCTCGCTCCACACTTCAACTGTTCTTACTCCCAACTCACTCTACTCAACTCGACTCTCTTCTGTTCCCCCTAGAGGTGAATATCTCTCCCTCCCGGGTAACCTCCCACCACTATTCTAATGTGGGAGTGCAGGAATGGGTCCCACCCACCAACCTAGGATCCACTTGCAGCAGGGGAAGATTACACCTCTTTTACAGGTACAATACCCCACTGTGACGCCTGACCGTGTGAAGCGCCACACATCTCAATGAATTAGACCATCATAAAAAATCAATGTAATATTGACATATTTCAGGGTGTTTCCGGGAGCTCTGAAACACGTTGACTAATAAATCAATACTATATTCGCTCTTTGATGTCTCGTGGAATACACAGCGTGGTTATTAACCCTTGATCCTCCCTACTTTAATTTTCTGAAATAATGATCTTTGGGTTTTCATTGTCTGCAAGCCATAATCATCAACATTAACATAAATAAACACTTGAAATAGATCACTCTGTTTGTAATGACTCTATATAATATATGCATTTCACTTTTTGTATTGAATTACTGAAATAAATAAAGTTTTTGATGATATTCTAATGCATTGAGATGCACTAGTATGTGTGCGTGTGTGTATGTATGTCCACTGTACGCCCATATAGGATAATAACGACCATATATGGTAATATGACCCATACATTCTAATAATGCACATTATGGGCATATAGTGGACATTCACACACGCACACACAGCCCCTAGTATACTGCAGGAGGCCGCACACAGCCCCAGTATACAGCAGGAAGCTGCACACAGCCCCCAGTATACAGCAGGATGCTGCATACAGCCCCCAGTATACATCAGGATGCCGCACACAGCCCCCAGTATACTGCAGGAGGCCACATACAGCCACCAGTATACCGCAGGAGGCCACACATAGCTCCAAGTATACAACAAGAGGCCACACACAGCCTCAAGTATGCAGTAGCAGGCCGCACACAGCCCCCAGTATGTAGCAGGAGGCCGCACACAGCCCCCAGTATACAGCAGGATGCTGCATACAGCCCCCAGTATACATCAGGATGCCGCACACAGCCCCCAGTATACTGCAGGAGGCCACATACAGCCACCAGTATACCGCAGGAGGCCACACATAGTTCCAAGTATACAACAAGAGGCCACACACAGCCCTCAGTATACAGCAGGAGGGCATACACAGCCCCTAGTACACAGCAGGAGGCAGTAATAGCCCCCAGTATATAGCAGGAGGTCGCAAACTGTCCCCAGTACATAGCAGGAGGCCTATTTTGTGACTTTTATGTGCAAACATTTTTTTGTTAAATCATTCTAATTTGTTATAGCTAAGAACAATTAGTTACTATCCCGAGCACCTCATTGGACTAAGGGAATGTCAGACTATGTTTTGAGGGGGAATTTTAATCCCGCACTTTACTACCAGTCACCAAAAAAAAGCCTCTTCACTGTTTGTATGTGTGAGGTTATAGATATTCTTTTGACAGTTAGCCTGCATATTTATCAGGTGACCAATAACTTACCAACAAAACAGTGATGTTCAATAGAATGGATCAAACGCAAATCCACAATGACACAAACAGACACAGAGACACAAATACCAAGAATGATCAAACAGTGACATGAAACGGAATGTATGGAATGTTATAGGCTAACATTCTATTGTGATATCACTGTTTTGTTCTCTTTCATATATGGTAAGTTATACGTCACCTGATGAATATTCAGGCTAACTATCTAAACAGTATCTGTTAACTCACAGGTACAAACTGTGAATAGGTCTATTTTTAGCGAATGACTAAAGTGCGGGGCTAAAATTTCCCCTCATAGCCTATGACATTCCTGTCAACTGAGGTGGCAATATACTAGCTGTATTTTCTGTCTATTTACTTTGTGACTTTTATGTGCAAAATAATCATTATATTTTGTTATACCTAAGAACAGTTAGTTGCATACAGCATAATGTTAATCAGGGCGGTATCTGGCACTGAAATTACTTAAAAGGTCGGTATCAGCAGCCGGGACCACTCCTAACTATTCCTTGGTGTTCGCCTGTGTGAATAGAGATGCTGACATGTGGGCGCAGGTGAGGAGGGGGCCACACACAGGCAGGAGGCAGATCAAGGAGCCAGGGGGCGGCACAGAGGGGCCAGAGACGGGAGGGACCCTCTATTCAGCAAGAAGAGCGAGATAAGTGAACTCCCTCTGGACTTCTTAATTTACAAATTTCTAAAGTGTTTTTTAAAGCTTACAAGGGCACAGATATGGTGGACCCCTTCCCTGAATGCAGGATACATGCTGCATTTAGTGCTGCATTCAGTTTGCAAAGCACCAGGGTGGTGGCAGGTTCTCTTTAAAGGTGCGGGCTGCCAGAACGGGTACTTGCTCCTGTTCAACGTCCCCAGGAGAAAGCCCAGGGTACACAACACTCTCTCTCAGCAGCAATAATACAACCGAGAAAAGGCAAATAGGTGCAGGAGCAGGCACAGCCCACTCTTCAACTTCATATGAAGGGTCAACCACTTGAGGCACAGGCTCGGGCATCTTGATGGTTGATATCGGAACTTCAAGTTGACCCCATTGTAGCATGTTGCACTGAAGATTACAGGTCGCCCCCTTCCCCATCCCCGCAAGTTCTGCTTCATACATGGGATCCCAGGGCCCACCTATTTTTTCAATACTCTTAGAGTCGCCTTCCACCGCTCACCCAACTTGCCACAATGCTGCTTAACCTTCACCAGTACTTAATCTCCCAGGCAGTAGGGCTCAGTTTGTCTTTGTGAGCTATTTGGTTAAGTTGGTCATTCACCATCTGATGCACTGGTCATTTACTAATGCTGGTCTTCACAAACCCATACTGAAGTGGATCGAGCCTTCCAAACTGTAAAATTTGTGGAGGGTACCCAGTAGTGTGCTTCACTGAATTGTTATAGTCACACATCAGATCAGGGTGGTACCCTGTTTCCCCAAAAATAAGACTGTGTCTTATATATTCATTTTTGCTCTCAAAGATGCGCTAGTTCTTATTTTCAGGGGATGTCTTATTTTTCCATGATCTCCATCATCCCCTTGTAGACCCCATCATCTTCTTGCAGCCTCCAAAATCTCCATGCAGCCCCCAATATTCCTTTGCAGCCCCCAATATCCCAATGCAGCCCCCAATATTACCATCATCCTCTTGTAGCCCCCAATATCCCCATCATCCCTTTGCAGCCTCTTTCATCCTCTTGCAGCCACCTATATCTCCATGTGGCCCCCAATATCCCTTTGTTGCCCCTATTATCCCCATGCAGTCCCCAATATCCCCATGCAGCCCCCAATATCCCGTTGCCATCATCACCATACAACCCCCAATACTGTATCTTCATCATCTCCTTGTAACCCCCATCATCCCTCAATACCATGTAACCCTCATCATCCCCATTATGACACACACACACACTCATACACTTTTCTGACTGGTCTGCCACTGCAATATTATGGCGCCACTATCAGCTCTCTGCCTCAGTTGCGTAGATGTTCGGGTGGAGCCGTCAGTCAATTAGAGCCCAGCAGCCACCGGCTAACCAGAGGCCCACATGTAAGCTGGCTGCTTCTGGGCTCTGATTAGCCAGTGGCTCCCTGTACATCTATGCAGCTGAGGAAGACAGCTGAGAGTGGTGCCGTAATACTGCAGCGGTGGTCACAGGGACAAGTGTGGCAGGCGGTACAGCAAAATACATACACACAGACACAGCTGCATGCCCTGATCTTCTGTGAGATGGGCATGCCTAAGAAAAATTAAAATTTGCTAGGTCTTATTTTTGGCTTATATTTAGCAGCTTGACAGAATCCCCACTAGGTCTTATTTTAGGGGGATGTCTTATTTTCGAGTAAACACGGTACTCAGGCCAGCGAGTTTTTTGTCCACTTTCTAGTGTTCTTAAAGGGAACCTGTCACCAAGTTTTTGCCATCCCATCTGAGAGCAGCATAATGTACAAATAGAGACCCTGATTCTTGTGATGTGTCATTTACTGAGCTGCTTGCTGTTATTTTGATAAAATGAGTGTTTTCTCTGTGCAGATTTAGCAGTCTGTGAATATGCCAGTCTACTTGGCAGCAGGCCAAGTAGACTGCTAATGATAATCTCGAGCTGGGTAAACAGTGATTTTATGAAAACTACACTGAGCAGTCTAGTAAGTGACACATAGCTGGAATCAGGATCTCGGGTCCTATATTATGCTATTCTCAGATTAAGCTGCAAAAACCTGGTCACAGATTCCCTTTAACATTTGTAAAAGAGTTTGGCTGAAATGTTCACAAGCCCCACTATCCTGCATATGAAAAGCGTTGTCCTCAACTGTTTTAGGCCATACAGCTGGTACAGTTCCCTCATCAGAACACCTTGAAAACATGCTCCCTGATCTGAATGTATCCGCTTTGGACACTCAAACTTTTGAATAATGTGTCAGCAGCAGACTCAGCCATCTTATCTCTGGTTGCTACTGCCACCTCATACTTTGTGAATTGAGCAAGCTGGCAGTCCTGTAGAAAGCCTTGCTCTTGACAGTCCCATCCCCTTTGCCTTCTTGCGCCTCTTCTATGCTGTTGATATCCTGGGGACCTGAAGCATTTATTTTGAAAAACTGTTGTTCAAAGCAGGCAGCCAAGTCTGAATTTGACAGCTATCTATTCTGATTATTTGTTGTTAGTAATGGGACTAGGTACAAGACAAATCACTTGAACCATAACTACATAGGGCAGACCCATCACTCAGTATGCTCACATACCTGTGGACACACACTCTTCCACCATGTAGTTGAAACTCTGCCTCCTCATACTATGGAGTGTACCACATGTGATCCACTGCAGAGCACTAATTTTCCATTTTATGGACCATGGGACCCTAGACAACAGAGTGCACAAAAAGCAGAAGGGACTAGTGCCTGACTTGTTGAGGCTCTTACTGCTTGGCTTATTTGCAAGGGGTTGATGTTGAACAAAGATACCCATGAACCTCCGGTGACAATTCTGCACTTTCAGCAGGGCAATTATTGTTTGAATACCTGTTTTAGCAGTTCCCTCTCAGAACCAAATGTTCAGCTCCAATAGCAGACAATGCATTTAAAAAGCTCATAGTTGGATTTTGGGATGGAGAGCTGAATACTTCCATGGGACAGTGTGGAGATAGTAGGTCACGAGAGTGGTTGTGGTAGTATTCCTGGTACATCAGGTGCTTGTGGGGATGCAGGTGGCCTACTAAGTGATGAAAAACAGCCTGCGGCCTACATTCACCAGAGTAAGGCTGTGGTCACAGTTTTTTTAGTGCCTTTTAAAAACGCATGCTTTTTTACATGCGTTTTTCATGTCAGCATGAGTTTTTTAAGGTCTCTGATGGCTCCCTGCTTTTTTGGCTGCGTTTTTGAATCTGCACATAAAAATAGTGCTTGTAGTATTTTTTTGAGCGTTTTGAAAAACGCATGCGTTTTTATAACATGGGTTCCTATGGGAAACGCATGCAAAAACACATGTACAATTAGTACCTTTTAGTGACACTCAAAAACGCATGCGTTTCCCATAGGAGCCCATGTTAAAAAAACGCATGCGTTTCCGCAAACGCATGCGTTTTTTTTTAACATGGGCTCCTATGGGAAACACATGCGTTTTTGAATGGCACTAATTGTACATGCGTTTTTGCATGCGTTTTCCATAAGGCTCCTTATTAAAAAACGCATGCGTTTTTGGATATGCTCCAAAAACGCATGGGACAGTCACACATGCTTTTTGGCTATTAGGGCATGCGTTTTTTAACATGGGGGCCTATGGGTGCGTTTTTTACATGCGTTTTTGAAAACGCAGGTCTCCAAAAATGCATGTGAAAAATGGTACTGTGACCACAGCCTAAGGTGTTTCATTTTCACGCGTAGCAGGCACAGACCTTTCACATACTCGCCATGAAGCAGCACTCCCACGACCATGGCCTCATTTGATGTTCTCCTCATACTTTGGCACACTAAAAAGTGCAGATTATGAGACAAAGTGGATACAGAGAGAGACTGTAGAGCAGAGACTGCCCATAATTCTGAGTGCCCCCACAGACCCTGCTGATCAATGGTGAAAGGTAGCTTATTTGTGGAAAATTAAGTCGACAATAACTAGTGCACACTGCTAGAATGTAGCTCGTTGTTAGAGCTCCTCAACACTGTGTGTGCTGCAGTACAGTAACAGGTTTGGGAGAGATTTAGCCTGCAAAAACTGGTACACAGTGACTACAGCTTAAATCTTATTTTTTCACTGAAAATACCTCCTGGCTGCACAGTAGCGAGAGGCAAAATTTTTTTCAAAAAGTAAGGCCACAGACCCTGCTGATTAGTGACTAGATGTAGATCTTTTAAACTAGATGTTGGCCCGATTCTAACGCATCGGGTATTCTAGACTATGTATGTAGTTTATTTATGAAGATTTAAGAATAATGCAAAGGTAAGCTAGGTTTAAATCCTGCGCCAATATCGCTGATTGCTGGCAAGGGAACCGGCCGGGCGCAACGAATCAGCAAAGCGTGGTTAAAATGCCACGCCAATTTGCGGGCAAACTGTCCCTGTTGCTGATTAATTGGTATGGCCAGCCACCCGCGACCAGCGACGCAGGATTTGCGTTACCGATGTGGCGCCCCGCAACGAGTGCGTCACAGGAGTGTATTGCAGCCAAGAGAGCAGCAGCAATATTCTCTGACTAAGCAATGACACAGTTAAAACTCAGAGCTCCATACCCTACATGCACATCAGCATAGAGGGCCAATAAGGTCCTGGTGGGCGGAGTGTGGAGGTAGAGTGTGAGGAGAACTTGAAAGGCAACGTAGGAGAAGGGAGCAAAAAGAACAAGCTCTGCAACCTAGGAGAGGGGGCCTGCACAGTCCCGTGCAGCCCCCTGGCCATCACCCCCGGTTGGGCGCCATTACCCCGGTGCCTCAACAACCGGACTCTGGGCGAATGCATACGGGCCAAAATATACCCGTGCCCATTTACAACCGGATCACTGGTTCCGAAGCTGGGAGTCGTTTATCACTGCCATGCAAATCAGGAGTGGGGGGATCGCTTTACAGGAGCACCCCACCACCACCGCACACACAGAGTCGTCTAGCCAGCAGAGTACCCACCAAAAGGACGCAAGGCTCCCCACAAATCCAGTCAGAATTTCCCGGTAGGGAAATTGAAGCAGCCTCCTTGTACCCGATTTTGCAACCCTGGGCGACAACGGCAACACAAACTAGTTAGAATGGAGAAACAGTGGTCATTGCTGAGTCCACCCGGTCCGTTACCCGAGAACTGTATGACATGTATCACCTGCTGGTTACAGTAAAGTACCCGTTACAGAGACTTCCAGTGTCTGTGCCTTTTTCAGAACTGTCCATCTCCGCAAGTGGAAGGTAACTGCAGCTGCCTCACAACATCTTGTGCAGCTCCTGGCTCCGGGGATTCCCGCTCATCCTGTGGGGAGCGTTCCATCTTGCTGCATTCCATCCCCCGGAGGCCCAAGCAGCGCCGGTGGACATCACCGGAACACTCACAGGTGGCGTCACGAATTAAAACAACCTTTTAAATCTGTTCAGCCAATATTCCATTGAATCTGCACCACCGGGCCCCGCTTCGGCAGGCGGGGTTCCGTGACAGGAGGAAGAAGCAAAAGCCTGCCCCGTGAAGTCCGGGCCCCCGGTCTGGTGTCAGACACAGACAAACAGACAAAAGTAGACAATTATATAGTAGATACCTACAGCAGTACTGGTGTGCAACGGTGCCAGTGAGCAGTGGTACCGGAGTCCAGGAGGGGACAGCGGGAGGGTTTAGCACTGCATAGTGGTTAGCACTGCGCGGTGGCTCAGTGGTTAGTACTGCGCAGTGGCTCAGTGGTTAGCTAAGTATGGTCGCTCAGTGTTTAGCACTGTACTGTGGCTCAGTGGTTAGCACTGTACTGTGAGTCAGTGGTTAGCAGGGAGTGTGGTGGGCAGAATGGTCAGCGCAGCAGCGCGGTGAGCAGAGTGGTCAGCGCAGCAGCGCGGTGTGCAGAGTGGTCAGCGCAGCAGCGCGGTGGGCAGAGTGGTCAGTGAAGCAGCGCGGTGGGCAGAGTGGTCAGCGCAGCAGCGCGGTGGGCAGAGTGGTCAGCGCAGCAGCGCAGTGGGCAGAGTGGTCAGCGCAGCAGCACGTGGGCAGAGTGGTCAGCACAGCAGCGCGGTGGGCAGAGAAGTCAGCGCAGCAGCGCAGTGGGCAGAGTGGTCAGTGCAGCAGCGTGGTGGGCAGAGTGGTCAGTGCAGCAGCGCGGTGGGCAGGTGGCGGGGACAGGATGGAGCGAGCGGGGAAGGATGGAGCTGGTGGGGCAGGATGGAGCCAGCAAAGCAGGATGGTGGTGGGGGGGCAGGATGGAGCTGGCGGGGCAGGCTGATGGCAGGGGGAGCAGGATGGTAGGGAGGAGGCAGGATGGTGGTGGGGTTGAAGGATGGAAGCGGGGGCAGGATGGATGTGGGGGCAGGATGGATGCGGGGGGGGCAGGATGGATACGGGGGGGCAGGATGGATGCAGGGGGGGCAGGATGGAGGCAGCGGGGCAGGATGGAGGCGGCGGGGCAGGATGGAGCCGGCGGGGCAGGATGAAGCGAGCGGGGCAGGATGGAGCGAGCTAGGCAGGATGGAGCGAGCGGGGCAGGATGGAGCCGGCGGGGCAGGATGGAGCGAGCGGGGCAGGATGGAGCCGGCGGGGCAGGATGGAGCCAGTGGGGCAGGATGGAGCAAGCGGGGCAGGATGGAGCGAGCGGGGCAGGAAGGAGCCGGCGGGGCAGGATGGTGGCGGCGGGGCAGGATGGAGCGGGCGGGGCAGGATGGAGCGGACGGGTCAGGATGGAGCAAGCAGGGCAGGATGGAGCCGGCGGGGCAGGATGGAGCCGGTGGGGGCAGGATGGATGTGGGGGGGGCAGGATGGATTGGCAGGGGGGACAGGATGGATGCGGGGGGGGGCAGGATGGATTGGCAGGGGGGACAGGATGGATGCGGGGAGCAGGATGGATGCGGGGGGTCAGGATGGATGCAAGGGGGGCTGGATGGATGCGGGGGGGGCAATATGGATGCAGGAGGGGGGCAGAATGGATGCGGGGGGGGGGGGGCCGGATGGATGCGGGGGGTGGTAGGATGGAGGCAGTGAGGCAGGATGGATGCGGGGGAACAGGATGGATGCGGGGGGGCAGGATGGAGCTGGGGGCAGGATGGAGCCGCGGTGGCTCAGTGGTTAGCACTGTGCGGTGGCTCAGTGGTTAGCACTGCGTGGTGGCTCAGTGGTTAGCAAAGTATGGTCACTCAGTGTATAGCACTGTACTGTGGCTCAGTGCTAAGCACTGTATGGTGGCTCAGTGGTTAGGATGGATTGGCGGGGGGGGTGCAGGATGGATGCAAGGGGGCGCAGTTAGCGGTCATGTGACCGATCAGCTGATCGGTTTCCCAGGCAACGAAAGGTCCTGTCCTGGGAGATAGAAGACAGGTGGAGCGCGGCTGCGGAGGGTAAGTACCCTTATGGGCTTTTTTTATTTTTATCATCATTGAGGAGCGGGGGGGCAGGGGGAGTGGGGGCCGTGGGGAGCGGTGGGGCAGAGGGAGGAGGGCCGCGGGGAGCAAGGGGGCAGAGGGAGGGGGCCGCGGGGAGCGAGGGGCAGGAAGAGCGGATCAGGGCAGGAAAAGCGGGGGTGCAGGAGGGGCAGGAGGGTGTGGGGCGCAGGAGAGGCCGCCGATGGCGAGAGTGGGGCAGTAATAGCCCCGCTCTCGCTAACGGTCGGCCATCTTGCTTAGGGATACAGCCGGCTTCCGTCAGGATGTGACTAGTGATGGGCGAATCCTAAATTACTCGGAATCGCTTGACTCTAGAGAGTCCGAGCCCAGGACTCGCTACTCGTTGCGAGTCTAGCGAGTCCAATGTTAATGAATGGGGAAGCGAGTAATAGCGAGTAATGTGTGATTTAAAAATCGCAGATGTGTCTCGGAAGCTTCAGCCTGAAGCAATCCTAGTTTTGCCATTGATTTGCATTGGACTCGTTTACTGTGCAAGTAAACTCGCACAGATAAGAGTCCTGTCTGCTCTGTGTGCTGGCTGCCGCAGCTCCAGGGTCCTAGAGCCCGCCTGCTGCCTGATGTAGCAGAGCTGAGATTGTTCTCAGTCTGCTCATTCCCTGTGCATAGACATCTATATCTATGCACAGGGATGAGCAGAGAGGACATCGCGTTTTGGACTACGTCGGACTGAAGAGGATTTTTTTAATTAAAGATGGAGTCCCTAATGGCTTTTTTTTTATTTCTAATAAAAAATTTTCTCTGTGTTGTGTTTTTTTTAAAACAATTTAATACACATTCATGGCGGTCATGTCTAATATTTTCGTGACCGCCATAAATTTCGGGCTTAGGGCCAGCTGATAATACAAAGCTGGCCCTAACCTCTTTATTACCCAGCGTGCCACCGCCACCAGGGCCGCTGGAAGAGCGGGGTTCAGCGTCAGAGGATGGCGCTTCAATGAAGCAGCGGGGGGTGCCCAGAAAGCTTGGGCATCCCTGCGCTGCGGATTCCAGCCCCCAGCTGTTTAGCTGTACCTGGTTAGACATAGAAATTGCGCGGAGCCCCACGCATTTTTTTTTAATTATTTCATGAAATTCATGAAATAATAAAAAAAAAAGGGCTCCCCTATATTCCTGTGTCTGGCCAGGTACAAATAGGCACCTGGGGGTTGGGGGCAGCCCGTCGCTGCCTGCTGGATCCGGCTGGTTCCAGAAATACGGCGAAGCCCATGTAATTTTTTTTTCTGAAAAATCAATAAAACAATCCTAAAAAAGGGACTGCATCTTTATTAACCCCTCGCCCATGGTCCAGGGGTTAATAAAGATGCAGTCCCTTTTATTTACATTGTTTTATGGATTTGTCAGAAAAAAATTTCACGTGGGCTTCGCCGTATTTCTGGAACCAGCCGGATCCAGCAGGCAGCGACGGGCTGCCCCCAACCCCCAACCCCCAGGTGCTTATTTGTACCTGGCCGGACACAAGAATATAGGGGAGCCCTTTTTTTAAATTATTTCATGAATTTCATGAAATAATAAAAAAAAAATGTGTGGGGCTCCGCGCAATTTCTATGTCTAGCAAGGTACAGCTAAACAGCTGGGGGCTGGAATCCGCAGCGCAGGGATGCCCAAGCTTTCTGGGCACCCCCCGCTGCAAATTGCAGCCCGCAGCCGCCCCAGAAGATGGCACGTTCATTGAAGCGCCATCCTTTGGCGCTGAACCCCACTCTTCCAGCGGCCCTGGTGGCGGTGGCACGCTGGGTAATAAAGGGGTTAATACCAGCTTTGTTATACAAGCTGGTATTAAGCCCGAGATTCTTAATGTCAGGCCACGTTTGACCCAGCCACTAAGAATCTCCAATAAAGGGTTAAAAAAACACAACACAGAGAAACTTTTTTATTTGAAATAAAAAAAAAGCCATTAGGGACTCCATCTTTAATTAAAAAAATCCTCTTCTGTCCGACGCAGTCCAAAACGCGATGTCCTCTCTGCTACATCCCCTGTGTATAGATATAGATGTCTATGCACAGGGAATGAGCAGACTGAGAACAATCTCAGCACTGCTACATCATCTCTGTGAGCAGGCGGGCTCTAGGACCCTGGAGCTGCGGCAGCCTGCACAGAGAAGACAGCTGGACTCGGCTCGCAAAGTAACAGCAGTTACTTTGCGAGTTTCCCTGCTATCACTGGCACAGTAGCCGAGTCTAATGCAAGACAATGGCAATCCTAGTTTTGTCAGCGTTTGCCATTGATTTGCATTGGACTCGTGCGAGTAAACACTGGGAGTCCTGCGAGTCCCTTAATACTCGCCGAGTAACGAGTCCTAGCGAGTAGATTCGCCCATCCCTAGATGTGACGTCATTTCGATGACATACTGACGGAAGCTGGCTTAGGGTTTTATTAGAATAGATAAATCAACTGGTGCCCAGTGGCTACAACTTCAATTTTTTAAAAATGGCGACTTTAAAAAAGAAAAAATATTTCAAAGATTAAGGGACTACAGACCATACTGTAGAGTAGCTACAGATTATTATTTTTATAGATTGAGCAAACAGATCCTGGTGCAGTGGCAAAACAGACCTTTTTTAAAGATTAACTCAAGCTAGCCTGGTGCATGGTGACCACACAGACCATTGTTCATGATTACACCCCAAGACCTTGGTGCAAAGATGTTACACAGAGCCTTTTTTAAGAGTACCCCCCATTGTAAACTAACACTGTCAACATGGGAGTGCAACCCATGATCTGTCCTTTTATACAAGCGAATCATTTGGTGCGACGGTCAATCACAGCCATGCCAATATTTGGCATGGCTGCAATGTCTCTGGAAGTGCCTACAGCCTAAAAGCTTGGTAATTGGCTGCAATGCAGCATTTCAACTAGCTTTATTTGGAGGAGGAAACCAAACAGAAACCGGACGTATATGTATAAGTCTGTGTTCAGGATCAGCAAATAGATGTTGCTATGATAACAGCATCAAGTTAAAAAAATATTCTCCAAACTGATATTTAGTATATCTGAAGATAATATAATAATAAATGATAATTAAGAATAAACACAATTGAATTAAACAAACATGGGGTTCTTTTTAGGAATAGATATATATGGTACTTGAACCAGAATAAGTAGGGGAAATTCTCACATAGGTCAAGTGAATAACACAGACACTGTGCTCCACAGAGCCAATTGAGGTTCCTGATCTTCCTGATCTATTATACTATTGTCTAAGGGTTTTTTGAGTGTATCTGTCGCCGAAATCGCGCGACAGACAGAGGCTGCTCATTGGTGTCCGCTGAAGGCGAGCACCAATGAGCGCAGATTATGCAAACAGGCACGAGAATTCAAAGTTCGAATTTCGTGTCTGTCTGCAGCCCGGCAACAGCGGCGCATTAGCCGGGATACATGGTGGCCGAAGCGGCGGCTCTCCTCACAGCCCCCCCACTCCCCGCGGCATCCCCGCTCTTCCTGCCTCCTCCGCTCCTTCTGCCCCCCTCTGCTCCTCGCAGCACCCCTCCCTCTGCCCCCCTGCTCCCCGCGGCCCCTCCTGTTCCCCCCGTTCCTCATGCCCCCTCGCTCCCTGTGGCCCCCCCCACTCCTCCTGTTCCCCCTGTTCCTCATGCCTCCCCAACCCCCCGCGGCCCCCCCGTTCCTGAAGCCCCCCCCGCTCCCTGCGGCCCCCCCGCTCCTCCACTTTGGTAATAAAAATAAAAAAATCCTCAGTGAGGATACTCACCCGTCCGCAGGCTCGCTCCACGTCCGTCTTCTAGGTCCTAAAGAGCTTGAGGACCCGTCGTTGCCTGAGAAACCGATCAGCAGGTTTCCCAGGCAACGACAGGTCCTGTCCTGGGAGCTACAAGGCGGAGGTGTAGCGAGCCGGCGGAGGGTAAATATCCTTACATCTTGCCCCCCCTGCCGGCTCCATCCTGCCCCATCCCTGCTGGCTCCATCCTGCCCCCCCTGCTGGCTCCATCCTGCCCCCCCTGCCGGCTCTATCCTGCCCCCCTCCCGCCGCCTCCATCCTGCCCCCCCGCCGCCTCCATCCTGCCCCCCCCCGCCGGCTCCATTCTGCCCCGCCGCTGGCTCCATCCTGCCTTGCTCGCCACCATCCTGCCCCCTCTCCCCACCACCATCCTGCCCCCTGCCACCATCCTGCCCCCCCGCCGCCATCCTGCTCCCCTGCCACCATCCTGCCCCCCCCGCCGTCTCCATCCTGCCCCCCCGCATCCATGCTGCCCCCCCCCCCCGCAACTATTCCCCCGCCGGCTCCATCCTGACCCACTGATTCAATCCTGCCTTGCTGGCTCCATCCTGCCTTGCACGCCACCATCCTGCCCCCCTTCCCACCACCACCATCCTGCCCTCCCGCCACCATCCTGCCCCCCGCCACCATTCTGCCCCCCCGCCACCATCCTGCCCCCCCGCCACCATCCTGCCCCACCGGCTACATCCTGCCCCGCCGGCTCCATCCTGCCCCGCTCGCTCGATCCTGCCCCACTCACCACCATCCTGCCCCACTCGCCACCATCCTGCCCCGCTCGCTCCATCCAGCCCCAGTCGCCACCATTCTGCCCCCCTGCCACCATTCTTCCCCTGCCAGCTCCATCCTGCCCCGCTCGCTCCATCCTGCCCCGCTCGCCACCATCCTGCTCCCCCACCACCATCCTGCTCCCCCGGCTCCATTCTGCCCCGCTCGCTCCATCCTGCCCCTGCGCCTCCATCCTGCCCCCCCTGCCACAATCATGCCCCCACCCCCCACCACATCCTGCTCCCTCGGCTCCATTCTGCCCCGCTGGCTCTATCCTGCCCTGCTCGCTCCATCACGCCCCCCGCCACCATCCTGCCCCTCAATCCTGCCCCCCGCCTCCATCCTGCTCCTCCGCCTCCATCCTGCTCCTCCGCCTCCATCCTGCCCCGCTTGCTCCATCCTGCCATCCTTGCTCCATCCTGCCCCCTCTGTTCTTGCCCCCTGCCTCCATCCTGCCCCCGCCTCCATCCTGCCCCGCCCCCCCAACATTCTGCCCCGCCCCCCCACCATCCTGCCCCGCTCGCTCCA
Organism: Allobates femoralis; assembly: GCA_033576535.1. Classification (NCBI taxonomy): domain Eukaryota; kingdom Metazoa; phylum Chordata; class Amphibia; order Anura; family Aromobatidae; genus Allobates; species Allobates femoralis. Next base: position 258,197,562 of record JARQOC010000002.1, on the reverse strand, counting down.
TCCTGCCTCCCCGCCATCATCTTGCCTCCCCGCCACCATCCTGCCCCGTCATATACTATAGTGCTGCTATACATGTGCTGTAATGTAACACCATATACTATAGTGCTGTTATACATGTACTGTAATGTACCGCCATATACTATAGTGCTGCTATACATGTACTGTAATGTACCGCCATATACTATAGCTCTGCTATACATGTACTGTAATGTACCACCATATACCATAGTGCTGCTATACATGTACTGTAATGTACCGCCGTATACCATAGCGATGCTATACATGTAATGTAATGTACCGCCATATACCATAGTGCTGCTACACATTTAATATAATGTACTGACATATACCATAGTGCTGCTATACATGTGCTGTAATGTACCACCATATACCACAGCGCTGATATACTGTATACAGTGCCTACAAGTAGTATTCAACCCCCTGCTGATTTAGGTGGTTTGATAAGATGCAAATAAGTTAGAGCCTTCAAACTGCAAACGAGAGTAGGATTTATTAACAGAAGCATAAATCTTACAAACCAAAAAGTTATGTTGCTCAGTTGAATTTTAATAAATTTTAAACATAAAAGTGTGGGTCAATTATTATTCAACCCCTATGTTTAATATTTTGTGGAATAACCCTTGTTTGCAATTACAGCTAATAATCGTCTTTTATAAGACCTGATCAGGCCGGCACAGGTCTCTGGAGTTATCTTGGCCCACTCCTCCATGCAGATCTTCTCCAAGTTATCTAGGTTCTTTGGGTGTCTCATGTGGACTTTAATCTTGAGCTCCTTCCACAAGTTTTCAATTGGGTTAAGGTCAGGAGACTGACTAGGCCACTCCAACACCTTGATTTTTTCCCTCTTGAACCAGGCCTTGGTTTTCTTGGCTGTGTGCTTTGGGTCGTTGTATTGTTGGAAGATGAAATTACGACCCATCTTAAGATCCTTTATGGAGGAGCGGAGGTTCTTGGCTAAAATCTCCAGGTAGGCCGTGCTATCCATCTTCCCATGGATGCGGACCAGATGGCCAGGTCCCTTGGCTGAGAAACATCCCCACAGCATGATGCTGCCACCACCATGCTTGACTGTAGGGATGGTATTCTTGGGGTCGTATGCAGTGCCATTCAGTCTCCGAACGTCACGTGTGTGGTTGGCACCAAAGATCTCGATCTTGGTCTCATCAGACCATAGAACCTTGAACCAGTCTGTCTCAGAGTCCTCCAAGTGATCATGAGCAAACTGTAGACGAGCCTTGACATGACGCTTTGAAAGTGAAGGTACCTTACGGGCTCGTCTGGAACGGAGACCATTGCGGTGGAGTATGTTACTTATGGTATTGATTGAAACCAATGTCCCCACTGCCATGAGATCTTCCGGAGCTCCTTCCTAGTTATCCTTGGGTTAGCCTTGACTCTTCGGACAAGCCTGGCCTCGGCACGGGAGGAAACTTTCAAAGGCTGTCCAGGCCGTGGAAGGCTAACAGTAGTTCCATAAGCCTTCCACTTCCGGATGATGCTCCCAACAGTGGAGACAGGTAGAGCCAACTCCTTGAAAAGGGTTTTGTACCCCTTGCCAGCCTTGTGACCCTCCATGATCTTGTCTCTGATGGCCTTGGAATGCTTCTTTGTCTTTCCCATGTTGACCATGTATGAGTGCTGTTCACAAGTTTGGGGAGGGTCTTAAATAGTCAGAAAAGGCTGGCAAAAGAGATAATTAATCCACACATGTGAAGCTCATTGTTCTTTGTGCCTAAACTACTTCTTAATACTTTAGGGGGACCAAACAGAATGCTGGTGGTTTGAGGGGTTGAATAATAAATGACCCTCTGAATTAACTTTTAACGCTTTAAAAAAAAAAAAAAAAAAAAAAAAAAAAATCTTTTTGGCTGCCGTGCATTTCCCACTTCCAGGCTGATCTACAGTCCAAATGTCACAATGCCAAGTTAATTCCGCATGTGTCAACCAGCTAAATCTGCAGGGGGTTGAATACTACTTGTAGGCACTGTATATATATATATATATATATATATATATGTACCGTAGTTCACTCACGTTGACTGAACAAGTTCTGTCAGTCACAGCATGTCAACTACATACATATTCTAGAATACCCAATGCGTTAGAATCGGGCCACCATCTAGTTTTATATAATCTTATAGAGAATTGAAATAAATAGAAATTATACATATATGCTAATAAAAAAAAAAAAACTGTTTTATATATTTTAATAATAGCTTTTAATAATTTTTAATATGCTCTCCCTCACCCGCAATGATATATAGATGAGTTTAATTTTAACTTGCTCAAAAGGAAATTGATTACCTTAGGGTTAGGATAATAAGATAGGAATAATTAAACTACATTTATATTTAATAAAGATTTTAAGATTATTTTATAATAAATGCTTATATGGTTGATAGGACATGTTGGTATCCCTCTTGAATAGATGGGCAAGATAGCAGAGTGGCTTTAGTGAATGCTTTTAAAGGCAATAAAATAGAGAAAAAGATCCCACTGAGATCTGCAATCAGGTTCTATAACAGCAAAGGTTTTTTTCAGCAACAAAATTTTTAATTTTTTATTTTTTTAATTAAAAAGATGAGATAATTATACTGTGATTTTATAATGGAATTGTTGCAATTTTGAATATATTTTATTGTAATATATGATGAAGTGTGGATAGTCATAATAAAGAAAAACCAGGTACCGTAATATGTTTCTTTGTACCATCAACGTCGCAGGGATCCTCCCCTCTGATGTCACAGATAACGTGGCTGATATTTTTGGAAATCAACATCCGTTGTAAAACTGTATATAAAGCAATTGTCTGTAGAGATATGTGATGTAACCCTGAGACAGGTGCAAGGTTAGCACCGAAACGCGTTGGTGTGAGGAGGAATAAAGGAGCAGCAGATACAAGTGTTGACTCCTGTGTATCATTTACCAAGCAACAGCACAGACCAGAGACACTACTCCTATCTTGGATGATTCTGGATCTTTTCCTACGGTGCACATGGCGGCGTGGGTCCTGCGGCAGCTGTCATCTCAGGCATACAAGCCGGTTGTGGGTGAATACAACCGAACCAGCTGAGCGAGGTTCATCTGGGGTCACCATTTGTTAAAACGAGTGATAAGGCACAATCTGTGCCTCTTTGTCTCCCTTGTTTTTTAGATGTGTTCAGGATAAGACACTAGGACTTTGGTATGAGCCCCAAACTTTGCAGTTCAGTTTGTTCATCTTTAGAAAATTCATTTTCATGGTGATCAATTTTTGTGGCCTATTTCTGTCCTGTTCCATTCATTCACTAATTAGTGGGCCTATGGTGATGAATGTAGAAGGTGGTGCCCTCTCCCCCTTTTCTCTTTTGTAACATATGTTTTATATTCTTTCTATGTTTACTTTTTAATTTTCTATGGGAAAATCTTAATAAATCATTTATTAAAAAAGAATGAGCTGCATGCGAATAAAAATAGTTTTGTGGGTAAAATCCTGCTACCTGATTCCCTTTAAAGGATGTAAATCCCTTGTGAATTTTGGGCAAGAGCATGAAACATTGCAGTCTGGTTATGACTAGGTAATAGGAAATTGAGCTCAATAGTAGAAATCATATAAGGTGAAGGGCTTCCAACAAAATTACTTCTTACATGGATGGGTTATTCCTCTCTTAGATTACTGAAGAGCACTACTTAGAAGTCATTCCGGATGGAGAAAGACATATGGCCACTTTACACACACCAACTTATCTGTCCAACTTCTGACCAACTTACTGGTTGCAGTGAAATCATGGACACATTGTTCCATTGTACACAGCCACAAAATGGAGCAATATGTCCATGATTTCACTGCAACCAGTAAGTTGTTCAGAAGTTGGACAGATAAGTTGGTGTGTATAAAGTGGCCCATAGATCTGTAGGTAGCATGATCTAACGAAATAATATATCCCCATTTGTCAATTACTTGTCTAGAAAATTGTTTTTCATCAGCTCTGACAAAACACCCCTTTCCTGTTCTATTAGACTTCACTCAGTGTAGTATGTGTGTGATTGATTAAACAGGTATGCAAACGGAGTTATGACATTTTATTGTTTTGAAATTGAATGAACATTTTTTATGTTTTTTAAGCCTTTTAAAAAAAAACTTCTGTATTTAACCATCATGTATTTATTTTGAACAAAACGCATGTTAAATTATGTACAAGTGAGGTGAATAGGAAATATCTTTATTATAGCCAAAAATGTACACAATATTATATTTAAAAATGTATTCAGCATTCATTTTGCAACTTTATTGTACCTTTTCTTTTTCTCTTCAAATCTTCTCTTGATACCCTTTCTATAAAGGTACAGTTACACACAGAGATATATTGCTTGCAACTCACTGGTTGCAGTGAAATCATGGACACGTTGTTCCATTTTGTTGCCGTGTACAAATGGAACAATGTGTCCATGATTTCACTGCAACCAGTGAGTTGCAAGCAATGTCTGCACAGATATCTTTGTGTGTAACGGTACCTTAATAGAAGGCCTGCAAATATTCTCTGTGAAGCACCCAGCAGAAGTCCCCCATCATGTTCACATTCCATCTGCCTTGGTATCATTGTTTCATCTTGTTGATATTCTAATAAAAATCCTTCTTGCTCTTCACTAAGGTTAGGGTCACACTTAGAGGGTGACCCACGCCTGGCGCATCCGCTTAAAACTTAGGCTGGCTTCACACTGCAGTTTTTTCACTGATTAGTGTCCATCCAGTTTGTATGCCAAAACCAGGTGTGACCCCAAAACTCAGAACAGGTGTCAATCTTTCAATTATACTTTTTTGCTGCAAGTTCCTCTCCTGGTTCCTCTCCTGGTTTTGGCACACAAACCGGATGGAAACTGATCAGTGAAAAAACTGCAGTGTGAAGCCAGCCTTAGAAATTTTAGCAGCAGCGCACAGTGTTAACACTATGCGCTGCCTGACAATGCTGCCCCATAGAAACCCGCTGTTTACCTTAGCAGCGGCTCCACACAAAGCTTCAGGAAGTGCGCTTTTGGACAGTGCGCAGGAAAATGTTGCTGGACCCATTTCCTGTGCGCTTGTGAAAAGTACAAATCCTGAAGCTTTGTGTGGAGCCACTGCTAAGGTAAATAGCGGGTTTCTATGAAGCAGCTTTCTCAGGCAGCGCATAGCGTTATTGCTATGCGCTGCTGCTAAGATTTCTAAGTTTTAAGCGGATGCACTAAGCGTGGGTCACCCTCCAAGGGTGACCCTAGCCTAACACCACCAGGGTTTAAAGGAAAGTAGTCCAAATGGGAGTATAAAAAAGTAACTTCAAATTCATCAGACAATCCAAAGCTTTGTTAATTTTGGGATAAGAAATCTCCTTTGCCTATAGCAGCCTTTCGCAGCACAGCACCTATTAATTTCTAAACAATCTAATTACACCAAAATAATCCCCCAGAGGTAACGCAAAGGGATCAAAGTATGGTGCAAGAAAAAGCCTATGATCTCATTGATTGAAAAACTGAACATGATGGAATCTTTTCAATATAATTACCGAGTTCAGCAATCAAAAGTACACTGGTGAGCAAAAATGGTAACAATATTTTGAAATTTCAATTTCATGCCCCATATCTCATCATCTTCTACAGCTTTCAGAATGAGACTGCCTTTATTTTATAGACAATCATCTTGATTAACTCATATATACAGTAAATTGGACTTGCAACTGTTAGCATAGGATTAGTTATGCAGATTATTGTCGTGTCACTGCATTGTTACTGTTTTGCTCCAAAAAAAATCTACATTTTAATTTTTATTAATTTGTTAGTATTTTGTGAAGTCACTTTTGACTTTTATTTGAAGTGAATCAACTTTTGCCTGAACCTTTCTGGGCATGCTTTCGATCAGATTCAAGCATGTCTCAACCAAAATTTGATCTCAGGTCATTTCTTCACATTCCCAATATTTGTGCATATTGGTAAACTCACTAGGATATGTCTGGAAGAATCAAGAGAAAAATGGGCTAAAGGATGAAGAAATTGAAGATATTGTCAAGTTCAGTGGAGGAAGCCTTATACTATGGGGTTGTTTCACAGCATATACATATAGCTTTTTCTTCAACTCTATCCACAAGTGTTTGATTGGGTTGAGGTCTGGGCATTGTGGGAGCCAAACCAGCACCTCCACTTTAATGTCATTGAACCATTTATCCACCAATCTTGATGTATGCTTTGGGTCGTTGTCCTGTCGGAACACTGTGTTAGCCTTTACAGACTTTTTATACCATTAGTACCCGAAAGTAGGAAGTAACTTGTCTTGTAGGATAATCACATGTAGCTCAACATTGAGATCACCATGGATCCTGGTCAAGTATTCAGTGCCTTTGGCTGTGAAACAACCCCATAGTATAAGGCTTCCTCCACTGAACTTGACAATATCTTCAATTTCTTCATCCTTTAGCCCATTTTTCTCTTGATTCTTCCAGACCCATTTCTTTAGCCTAGTCTGTTGACTTTCACCCCATCACCCCAAATCAAATCACCTGTTTTTAATCTTCTACCCACTACTTTTCATATGTTTTTGCAAACTCAAGCCAACGTTTCTTATGACAATATTGAACACCTATTTAATATGGATCCTTTTAGAATCCAAAAGAAAAGGCTTTTTTTTTTGCGGTCCAACGCCAAAGGATCAAAATCACCAAAAAGTGCTGAATTTCTCATCGCTAAGATAAAATGACTGTTGATGGAGGGACATGTTACCAGACGAGTTCTTCAGTTACTTCATTTGTAAAACACATAACTTTGGAAAGCAGGTTTTCTACTGGAGGAGGTTGATAACACATGGTCCATCATTTTACAAACAGAAGTGCAACTCAATTTGAGCAGAAAGCTACACTAATGATAGAAAGTGGTCAACCTCACAAATCAAGTCAAGATTTCAACAAAGAAGGCTTACAGTAGATTGATAAATCTGTACTGTAGTCAGGCATGATAGGTCAGTACAGGTCAGGATAAAATACATATTAGCAGAATAAAAAAAAAAAAAAAGCATTAAAGTCAGAATACCTATAACCAAGATTTGAAATCCTATAACCAAGATTTGAAATCAGTTGTTCCCAACAGCTGTTTTCGGGGAGCTGATAGTTAAAATTGTAGCTGGTTCCCTGAATCAGCAAGAAGTGCACTAGCATACTACTGGAGACCTGACAGTTTCAGCTAAATGTGCGTACTCCGATGCACATTCAATTTAAATAAAGCCACAGTGTATATGGAGCAAGAAGAGAACACTGCTTAATCACAGACAGGTAAGTAGTATCATTTTCAAATTATTTTGTTACTGAAGAGTGGAACCATGTGAGACATGGGAAACAGGATGGGGGACATATGGGTACAAGCATGGAGGACATATAGGGACAGGGATTGAGAACATATAAAGACCAGGATGAGGGATATATGGGAACCAAAATGAAGGACCAAAATGGAGGAAAGTAATAGTATGTGATTAACTATAAGGAGCGCTTATATTCTTTATTAGGGAAACATCATAAAGCGTTATATAACAACAATCTGTTGTCTTCCTCAAGTGGATTTACAGATTCATGGGGGAATGGACACATTACATACTCTAAAGCACCAATAACAATCTGCCAATCAATGATGTCAAATTTAACTCTAAGGGTACCGTTACACGTCGCAACATTGCATGCAATTTCACTGGCAATTTGCTGGTTCCAGTGAAATCATGGACACATTGTTCTATTTTGTTGCCATGTATAAATGGAACAATGTGTCCATGATTTCTGTTGGCCTAATGCATATTAATCTGTATGTATTGCAACAACTATTGTTTGTTTAATATGATGTGATTTTATGTCTGCATGCATATTGTTCAGATGTCAACAAAGTTAAAAGAAAAAAAAAAAAAAAGGTCCTTAGTCAGAGACAGGATGTCCCTCCTCCTGCTCCCAGCATGCACATTCTAGTGTGAAGCTGAAAGCTGAAAGTCACAACAGTTTTCTCTCTCCCTCTCCAGAAACCAGATTGATCCTATTCTCATGTTGTAAGCTGGATGTTGTTCATTCTGAATAAATGAACATTCTCTGTTGCTCGCTGTGGACATCACACTGATTAACGCGCTGCTAACAATTTCTCTGCAACCAGCAAATTGCAAATGAAATTACATTCAATGTTGCGACGTGTAACGGTACCCTAACAACCCCATGTGCACCAGAGGGCTGAAAGCGCCTTAGTGGTAAATAAAAACAGGATAACAGATTATGTACAAATTAAAAAGATACACTGCACAAAAATGTCTGACCAAGAAACAATATTAAAATGTATCAATAACAAGTTATACAATTACAAACTAAACATAAATAAATGGATAAAACACTACAACCAATATAATTGATAAAATCCTCAGACAAAAAATATAATGCCATATTAGGGATGTCAAAAAACCATCATGATTATTATCTCATAGGGGAAGGATAAAAGAAAGGGGATAGGGGGATGGGGGGGGGACATATGGGTAACGATGGGGGATGTATTGTGACCAGCATGAGGGATATTTGGGAACCAGAATAAAGGACCAAAATGGAGGACATATGGGGACCAGGATGATGATAGATAAGGATCATTATCGGGGACATGTTAGGACTGGGATGGTGGATATGTTAGGACTCGGATGGGGGACACATATGGAGACATATAGTGAATAGGATAAGTGTAATATACTATAGGATTACTCAGGGATCTATAGCAATTGGGAACACAGACAACACCAATTTTAAGGTGAATAAGTCTATATTTAACACATGGGGCAGTTATAATATGATGTGCAGCAAATGAGAAAGTTTATCAATCAGGTAATACTGACATTCTCTGAAAATAGTTCTAACAGGATAACATAACACAAAAGTCTCTGGAGATAATTCTCAATGGGAATCTGATGGAGAAAAACACATTCCAAGAATAATAATCCCCCAGAGTCCTGGGAAAGGAAATCTCCAGAAAAACAAATCCATTACGTATTGGTGCAGCACAGCTTTTAAAGTCCCGATGTCCATAGAGTTTTATTTGCACTATAAACAACAGTTCATTTAGTACTGGCAGAGCACACAATGCTTACATGACAAAGGGCTTGTGAAGCAGGAGCAAAGTCAGGAGACTAAACACAGACAGCTGGAAGCAGGAGAGTAGCTGAGACTGAAGAGATTAATGGAGACCAAGGCAGTGGCCAGAGCAGATCAGCAAGAGGTGGAGCACACTTGGAAAGCACAGAAAGCCTGGACATCAAACTGAATACTTGAGCGTAGGTAAACGGTAGGCAGAGTTTTATAAAGGCAGAGGGGAGGATCAGATGATCAGGAGTGAAGCAGCGGATGCCATTTTAAAAAGGGGCAAAATGCACAGAATGTCAATAGAGATCCAAAGTCCTAACAATTGAGGACATTTGGGAACCAGGATGAAGGAAATATGGAAACTAGGATGGAGTACATATAGTGGATATATGTAGACCGGGATGGAGAACATATAAAAACCAGGATCAGGGACACATGGTGACCAGGATGGAGGATATATTGGGACCAGGTTAGAGGATCAGGATAGAAGACATATAATAATATTAATGTTATTAGTATAGTGGTTTTTATTATTGATCAGTATTGCAGTATTTTGTCACTATGTGGTAGTAATACAGTATGTGGTCTTGTAATGTGGTGGTATTTGTCCCTTGTATGCAGTATTTGTTCACTATGTGGTGGTAATTTGTGCTCAGTTAACTATATGATTTTTCTTCCTTGTATACGGTACTATTCGCTCACTATGTGTCGGCAATAGGTTTCTTGTCATGGTGTGGCAGTATTTGTCCCTTGTATGTGGTATTATTCAGTCGCTATATAGTGATAATATTTGATCTGCTCATTGTGTGGCAATATTTCATACATATTTAGCCTGTGGCTACTAAAGCCGGATTTTAGCTGAAGCAGACAGTTGAGGTGACAAACGGGCAGAAAGTCATCCTTTCCAATTTGAGCAGGGTTCCTTTAGTTTTAATTGTCAAAACTAGTAGAAAACCTATTAATACTATTCACCATACCAAGAAGTGACTGACTATGACTGTAACAACATGCACTGAACAGAAGGTAATTAGACTATATTTTATGCAACCTGTGGCGTTCTCATTTTTCAGGATGTGGGGCTGTGTGACTGTTTATTGTTTGCATCTTGAGCTGATGTTTCTAATGATACCATTTAAGTGTAGATATGTTGTTTTGATCGTCCATTATCGCATTTTATTGCAATGTTGCAGCTACCAAAAAAATGTCATTTTGGCGTTTGGATTTTTTTTTGTTTCCTTTCATTTACTGATCTGATTAATTGATTTTATATTTTGATAGATTGCGCATTTCTGAATGCAGAAATACCAAATATCTGTATTTCTTTATTTTTTCAACACTTTATTTTGAATAGAGCAAAAGGGGGGTGATTTGAACTTTTGTATTTATTTTTATTTTTTCATATTTTAAAAAAACTAATTTTTTAATTTTCTCTTTATTTTACACTGGCCCTAGAGGGCCTCAGTGCTGCACAGTACAGTTATGTAGCGATGTGCTATAGCACATCTCTACATAGCATAAATGATCACTGTCTGTGGAGGCTGCCACTCAGCAGCCATCCACAAGAAACGAACCCAGAGAGCTTCTAGAGTCATCATAGGACACTGGGCTGTCCATGTAAGAGATGGAGATCGCGTGATAGCTTCATGGAATCTCTGACAACAGGGAACAGCGTGATTCCTGCCGCGGGGCTTTGGATCGATGATCTGATCGGTGGTGTTAACTACACATCTTAGCTGATGATACCAGATAAGATGTGGGGGCATGATGTTAGCTCACCGTGGAAGCTCACACCAAAGGGAGGGAGCCGGCACATGATGTACAGTAATGGCCAAAAGTGTTGGCACCCTTGAAATTATTCCAAGAAAATGTTTGCAATTACACATTGCCCTATACATGTTTATTTCTTTTGTGTGTATTAAACCAACAAAAAACATTGAAAAAGTCAAATTAGACATAATTTCACACATCTCAAAAATTGTTGGTACCCTTTACTTAATATTTGGTTGCACACCATTTGGAATAAATAACGACAATCAATCGCTTCTTTTAACCATCAACAAGCTTCTTACACCTCTCAAGGTAATTTTGGACCTCTTTTTGCAGGTTAATCTATCCCAACAGAAGCTATAAGATCTCTCCACAGGTGCTCAATGATATTTAGATCTAAACTCATTGCTGGCCACTTCAGAAGGTTGCAGTGCTTGGTTTCTATCCATTTCAGGGTACTTTTTGAAATATGTTTGTGGCGGCGGCGGCATAATTAGAGTCCATTTGGGCCCCATTGCAAAATTTGAACCTGGGGCCCCTCCTCGTGCGCATGTTGCCGTCCCCACCTGTTGGTCAGTGGTATTTTCCTTGTGTAGCATTCTAAATCCTATGAAATGAGTCTTCTCCCTGTTCAATATGTATTAATGTCCCTTTCCTGCTATATATAGTCTCCATCTTGCTATATATTATTATTAGTGAGGAGCGAGTATACTCGTCACTATTCGTTACTCGCAAGGATGTTAAGGTATTCGGGATTCTCAGTACTCTGCAAGTTCTTTTGGATTTTACTCATGATATTAGAGTGAGCTGCCTAGCATGTTTGCTGGCTGTTTTTCAGCCAATACACATGCTGGGTTTGCTTGCCAGTCATAATAATGCGATATTCATCTTTGATAATGGCATTACTGTGATTGCTAGGAGCAGTACAACCAAAGAAAAAAAGACGCTCTAACTGAATAGGTGATAAGGTCTGGGGAATGTGAAAAGGCAGAGATAGATTATAACTTGCTCACACTGCATGGGAACAGTATGCAGACAAAATGTAGACTATGTCTGCATGCTGTTCTGCTAAAATGTGTTGCATACTTTTACCTAGGCTTGCAAAAGAATATGTGTGCTCTGCTCTATTTTTAATTGCCAGCCAAGGTAAAACTAGGCAGCTGAGGGCTCCTATTCTCAGTGGGCTGAGGGCCCATTGTTTTAGGGTCCTCGCACGCTAAAGAATAGCAGCCCGCAGACACCCCTGAAAATCGCGCATTCTTTGTAGCATCATGTTCAGGCACTTTACCAGGCTCTGCCAGTGGCCCTAGTGTGGTATGCTGGATAATAAAAAGTTAATACCAGCTTTGAATTTTCAGCTGTTATTAAGCCCTGAGATTCTTAATGTCAGGCCAAGGTAGACCTGGCCATTAAGAATCTCAAATAAATGGTTAAAAAAGACACCACACAGAAAAATCATTTAATTACAAATAAAAACACAGAGACACTTAGTGACTCCATTTTTATTACCCCTTCCCACCCTCATACCCCTCCATAATCCTGGTTTTCTGGGTTCCTGGACACACGCAGCTCTGCTACATCAAAGACCATGGGGAGGAAGAACACGTCCATCTCCTTCACATGGTCTCTGATCACTGAATGACAGTGCTGAGACCCGCGGTATAGTAAACGGTGAGGCCACTGTTGTCTTAGTAACTGCTAATAGCGGTGATGTCACTGTTGCCATAGCAACTGCTATTAGCAGTTACTATGGCAGTGGTGACCTCACGCTTGCTATACAGCAGATCTCAGCACTGTCATATAATGTGACAGTGCTGAGACCTGTGATATAGTAAGCGGTGAGGTCACTATAGCAATGGTTACTAATAGCGGTTACTATGGTAATGGCGACCTCACCGCTTACTGTTCGGCAGGTCTCAGTGCTATCATTCAGTGATCAGAGACCACAGGGAGCCAACAGACATGTTCTTCCTCCCCATGGTCTCTGATATACAGGGCTGCATGTGTCATGGAAGACAGAAGACCAGAATCATGGAGGGTTACGGAATTGGGAAGGAGGTAATAAAGATGGAGTCACCGTGTCTCTGAAGGCCCAGTTACACAGCACGACACCGTTAACAACATCGCTGATACGTCACGGGTTTGGAGGCATACCAGCGACTTCGTTGCAACCTTGTTACGTGTAACTCTGCCAAGTTGTAACGATAAATCGTTGGATCACTGATCGCAGGTTTGAGAACATGTTCTCAAACCACACGATCAATGATCAGCCAACCTCGTATATCGTTGTGTGTGACACCGCGATAACGATGTCATGGCCAACTTTGCCCATTCACAGCAATGAGCAGGGATCGTTCACGGGGTTTGCGAATGATACCTGCTCACAACATCATTGGTGAGTTGTCCACGATATCTAGACGTGCGACTTCTCACCAACGATGTCAAAACGATGTCTGTAACGACAGCGCGCCCACGAGATTGTTGCCGACATCGTTCAAACGTCATGCCGTGTACCGGGACCTTAAATTTTTAGTTATAATAAAATGATTTTTCACTGAGTGGAGCCTTTTTTAACCATTTATTTGAGATTATAAATGGCCCGATCTAACTTGGATTAACATAAAGAATCACAGGGCTTAATACCAGTTGAAAATACAAAGCTGGAATTAACCCCTTATTACCCAGCGTACCACCCCCCACCAGGGCTGCCTGAAGAGCCTGGTTAAGTGACTGGAAATGGTGCTATGATGAATGTGCAATTTTCAGGGTCAAAAAACAATGGGCCCCCATCACCCCACTGAGAATACTAGCCCTCAACTTCTTAGTTTTACCCTGGCTGGCAATTAAAAATAGGGCAGAGCCCTATGCATTTTTTTTGCCAGCCAAGGTAAAATTATGCAGCTGACTGTTCCAATGCACACAAAGGAACTAAACATGTGTATAACAAAGCATGTGAAATTGCAATAATTTTCTGGGAGATGTACATAGGTTTCTGGAACAAATTCAAGGTGCCAACACTTTATCATGACTGTAAATAAACACTATCCTATTCCTCCCCACTGATAGCAAAATTACACTAAATTGCTGTTATTTTGTAAGAGGCCTATAAGGAGCTGCACAATATAAACCAAAAGAAACCAAGAGAACACATCAGACAAATGCAGCAAGTGCATAACCTAAGGAACAATGTGTCAAAAGCCCAAAAACATTTATACACCTGCATTACTTTTAACTAATTAATTTTCTAAGCCCATTGTCATCAGCATCCTATTAACATCTGCAGGTAGTCATCATGTAACATTTTGTAATCTGAAGGTACCGTCACACGCGGCAAAATTGTTAGGCAATTTCACTGGCAATTTGCTTGTTACAGTGAAATCATGGACACATTGTTCTATTTTGTTGCCGTGTACAAATGGAACAATGTGTCCATGATTTCTCTGCAACCAGCAAATTGCCAGTGAAATTGCCTAGCAATATTGCCGCGTGTGACGGTACCTTTATAGTTGAACTCAAACTTGATTTCTTATGTCTAGAAGAGTATTCAGGATAGCAGAGATAAGGCATAAATATATAGATACATATGTCCCATTTTGCGGTTACACATGTGTAAATGACAAATCAAAATTATAGAACGGGCACAAATGTATTGTTAAAAATAGAATTGTTATTTTATTGAAACATTTACACTCAAGAAAGAAATGGCACACAAAGATATCTAATCAGAACTCCGGAAAAAATGTTTTATTATGGTATTAAAGGTACTTTCACAATATACGGTGTGTGAATGTACTGCATTTCATAGGAGAACAACTATGAGAAGCACACATATTTTCAACAGACCTCCGGCTATCATGGCAACCCATTGGAACCTTAGGAGTGCATCGTGGAGGCATCGAATGGAGGTTGATTTAGCATGTCCCCTCCGCTAGTTATAAGTGCTGGCATCACAGATTGACAATATCATTAAGGTGGTAGAGCTTTGTTTTGCTCATAGTTGTTAGAGGAAGATGATGGCTGCTGGAAAAAGTGAAGCTCCAGTTTCTATGCCCGCATCAAAGAAATGGAGCCCATATATGAACTACCATTACATCATATTTTGATGAATGGTTGATGTTGAGAAATGCATGCACATACTTATCTATCATGCAACAATATAAGGGAGACTTTTGATTGGCTCCAAATTTACCCTACAGCAGGACAACAACTCCAACCAAACCATCATTGCCATTGAGAACTATTTTCATAGTAAGGCTGAACAGTGAGTCCTGGCAGTGAAAATATGGCCCCCACAGAGCCCTGATCTCAATAGAGTCTATTTGGTAGTATATGAAGAGAAAGAAGCCTACATCCTCACAAGATCCGTGTTTCCCTAAATTGTTTGGAACATCCTAACATCCTCCCTATCAAATTCTTTCAAAAACTGCTTGCAAGTGTACCTAGAAGAATTGACACTTTTTTAAGGCAATAAATTATACTTTTTTTAAAATTTATCTTTTCTTCATTCACTTTGCATTGGGATAAATGATAAAAAAGAATAATAACAAAATTCTGAATGGCTTCAAGTGAAAAGCTGAAATGTTCCATATATCTAGGTGAATAACGGTCACTATTTCTCACTTTTGCTAATTTGACTAATCCTACATTCCGATATATTTGTTTAAATGACCAATAGTAATGAGGTGACTTGGTGATGACGATCAATACACCTACAATGTTATGTTGATTGAATATTACAATTTTTATTAGAGAGTTCATTGGCAATTCCATTAAACACTCCTGTTCATGTCTACCCGGTGCAGGCATCAGATTATAAAATCACCATCACTGTTACCAGAGATATCCTGTAGGGTAATTACCTGTAATTTAAAAAAAGACAAATTATGTTAAAAACAAATGGCAACAAGACATTCCCAAAAGGGGTTGTTGGTATTTATCTGAGATATTAACAGTGACCCTCACTAATTATTAGAAGTTTTATTAGGAACAAGCTGCTGACATCAGACAACCAGGCAGTTACATTGGCCAGACTTCCAGCACTCGGATATTTTTGACATTATTGGTTAAAAATGATCTAGTGTTAGAGAATGTATGGAGAACTGGTGGAGAAAAGTTGATCTTGATGGACCTTTTTCAGGCTATATAATTTTGGAACATTTAGTAGTTAATAAGTTACATTAATCAATCAGGGTAAGGCAGCAGATTATGGACCAGGCTAGGTTCACAGAGTCTAATTGTTTATGTTGGATGTATAAAGAGAAGTATTTATTTTCTGTTTCAACTCCATATCAGATCTACTGTTGGCTCTGCATACAGTTCATTATCTGGAATAATTCTGGAATATCCATTGTATATTCAATATCTGTTTTTTAGGAGGTGGAGTTACATTCATAATGACAAGGTAGCTATCTACTCAAAATGAAGATATGACTGTGCATGTAAGTGGCTCTTTTTATTGAAGTCTATAGGAGTTATGGAATAAAACTCAGTACAGCTGTTACGCTGGGTGTAGGGAGGCACCCAGCGCTGGATGATGACAGGGGGGTAGGAAGGAGTCCCTGATGCTAAGGGCAAAAAGGGGAATGGTGAACCCTAGAACAACTAGCGCTGACACCTGGCTCCCCTAACGTCCCTATACAGTTTCCGCAACTGTCGCCACCAGGAACCTATTCCCTGACTGTCCCTGGACTACCACTACACAGGGCTCAGAGTGGGAAATCACTAGTCTGCCCGGCTAGGAACTAAAGGAACACACCAGGGAACAACAAAGAGGAAAAAGATACACTTAGCTTGAGCAGATCCAAACTACAAACCAACAGACTCCAGTAAAGACTGCTTAGAGCTCTGATGCAATCAGGATCACCTGAACAGCTATCACCAGCAGTGCATACACAGCAGGATCAGCTGGGTCCTAGTGACCTCCAGCTTTCACTAAAAGGGAAATGCCTCTTAAGGCGACAGAGACATTTTTTCTTTACGATGTGGACTGTTTGGCCAAATTCTGGGACCTTCTGCGAGTGACCGCTAGTCTCATCTGGGCCTCCTGACACACCTGTGACAACAGCATTGACTTTGAAGTTTTTGGATTACATAGTTATGGAGAACAAAATGGAGTTTTTCAGATACACATTGTAAACCATTATGTCTCCTAGTCAATGACAAAAGTGACATCTCCTGCTATATTTCCCACTAGTCCAGTGAAGTATCACTACTCATGCAATAGACTATTCCCAGTATTTCCATTACTCACAGCATTCACAGCTTGTATCAAAGACGAGACCAGCAGAACAATATTGTTTGTAGGTAATTCCATTGGCACAGTTCCAGAAAGCATTCTTATCACCAGCCACAGGATACAGACCACTGGCTCGCCCGGAACAGAATTCTTTTTGGGTTTTGGCCGGAGGAGCAGGAGGATAGTTACCTTCAACATAAAAATAGATGATTCATAATTAGAAGTGTGAGTGGTCAATCATGATAAAATAGGAGTAGCTGACAGAAATTGCAATAGTTGCTGCAATGGAAAGGGACCAGGTAATGTGTAGCCAAAAGTGGTAAATCCAGCAGCACATAAAAATAAGCAACGTTGTAATATATCTTATACAAGAAATCTGACTTCTCTCTTCATGTTTCATGATCAAATTTCTTAATTCACAGGTAATATAGAAGATGGCAGTTGGTACTGATGGAGGAGCTAGAGGCAGTGGAGGAGCTACAGACAGAGGAGGAGCTACAGACAGAGAAGGAGCTAGAGGCAGTGGAGGAACTACAGACAGAGGGGAAGCTAGAGGAAGTGGAGGAGCTACAGACAGAGGAGGAGCTAGAGGCAGTGGAGGAACTACAGACAGAGGGGGAGCTAGAGGCAGTGGAGGAGCTACAGACAGAGGGGGAGCTAGAGGAGGAGCTACAGACAGAGGGGGAGCTAGAGGCAGTGGAGGAGCTACAAACAGAGGAGTAGGTAGAGGCTGTGGAGGAGCTACAGACAGAGGAGGAGCTAGAGGCAGTGGAGGAGCTACAGACAGAGGAGGAGCTAGAGGCAGTGGAGGAACTACAGACAGAGGGGAAGCTAGAGGAAGTGGAGAAGCTACAGACAGAGGAGGAGCTAGAGGCAGTGGAGGAACTACAGACAGAGGGGGAGCTAGAGGTAGTGGAGGAGCTACAGACAGAGGGGGAGCTAGAGGAGGAGCTACAGACAGAGGGGGAGCTAGAGGCAGTGGAGGAGCTACAAACAGAGGAGGAGGTAGAGGCTGTGGAGGAGCTACAGACAGAGGAGGAGCTAGAGGCAGTGGAGGAGCTACAGACAGAGGAGGAGCTAGAGGCAGTGGAGGAACTACAGACAGAGGGGAAGCTAGAGGAAGTGGAGGAGCTACAGACAGAGGAGGAGCTAGAGGCAGTGGAGGAACTACAGACAGAGGGGGAGCTAGAGGAGGAGCTACAGACAGAGGGGGAGCTAGAGGCAGTGGAGGAGCTACAAACAGAGGAGGAGGTAGAGGCTGTGGAGGAGCTACAGACAGAGGAGGAGCTAGAGGCTGTGGAGGAGCTACAGACAGAGGAGGAGCTAGAGGCAGTGGAGGAGCTACAGACAGAGGAGGAGCTAGAAGCTGTGGAGGAGCTACAGACAGAGGAGGTGCTAGAGGCAGTGGAGGAGCTACAGACAGAGGAGGAGCTAGAGGCAATGGAGGAGCTACAGACAGAGGAGGAACTAGAGGCAGAGAGAGGGGCTAGAGGCATATCTATGTCCCGTCCCTCTTCTATTATCATAGAGTCTCATGAGTAACAGCTGTCATCTCCTATCTCAGCAATGGGAAAGTCTTCACTGAATACAGCTTTTACCTCAGAACTGAGAATTTTGATAATGAATGATCAGTCCTGAGGGAAGAAAGCATATTTCTCTGATTACTGAAGATGTATTACAACTTTGCTAATCTTCCTGTGTACCATTGATTTATCAAATAAAAATATAAAGATGGTTAATCTTTAAATGAGTATCTACATAAAATACCTGCACCTTTTGTAACATATTTCATTACAGTACAATATTCCAGTTTCAATGACCGGACTATGGCAATTTCTTTATTACTGCAAAGCAGTCATCCACACAAGGCACCTTCAGTGGAGATACTTACAGCACTCACAACTCTCCTCAAACACAAGGCCGGCTGGACAATATTGCTTGTACGTTATTCCATTTGCACAGTGCCAGAATGCATTTTTGTCACCAGTCACTGGGTACAGACCACTTGCTCTACCAGTACAGAATTCTTTCTGTGTTTTAGCTGGTGGTGCAGGGGGATAATTACCTGCAACAGCAAAACAGACAATAATTGTTCAATGAACTATTAGGTACCGTGTTTCCCCAAAAGTAAGACAGGGTCTTACATTCTTTTTGTGGCCAAAAGTGGCCCCCTGTCTTACTTTCGGGGGGGGCCTTACATTGGAGGCCCCACCATCCATCCATCCATCCATCCACACACTCCCACACATACAGACAGACACATGCATACACATATATACACATATATACACACCATACACACCACACACACCACACACACACATAGCACCTCTTCTTACCGGGTCCGGTGTGGGGTCCCCGATGGTCCTGTGCCGTCCTCTGTGCTCCGGTCCGGTCCCCGAGATGATCCGCTGCCGTCCGCCGTGTTCCGGTGCCGGTCCTAGGCTCCATGGTCCCTGCTCTTCCGGAGTTCAGGCCTAGCTCCGCCCAGGTCATAGCCAATCAGCATAGCGGCGCTCAAGCAAGCGTCATCGGGCGCTTGCCTCTGACGTCAGCGCCGCTATGCTGATTGGCCCACACTATGACCTGGGCGGAGCTAGGCCTGAACTCCGGAAGAGCAGGGACCATGGAGCCTAGGACCGGCACCGGAACACGGCGGACGGCAGCGGATCATCTCGGGGACCGGACCGGAGCACAGAGGACGGCACAGGACCATCGGGGACCCCACACCGGACCCGGTAAGAAGAGGTGCTATGTGTGTGTGTGGTGTGTGTGGTGTGTATGGTGTGTATATATGTGTATGCATGTGTCTGTATGTGTGTATGTATGCATGTAAACCTTCCCCCCCGTGTTTCCCCGATAGTAAGGCCCCCCCTCCCCCCTACCCGGCCTTATAATCGGGGGAGGCCTTACATTAGCAGGCCCCCCCTTTACCCCTAGGCGGCCTTACAATCGGGGGGGCCTTACTTTCGGGGAAACACGGTAAGTGTCCATGATCAGGAGATGCTGCGTTCTGAATGCAGCGTCATTCCTCTTGTGAAGGTGTCAGTGTTCTGTGTGAGAGAATGCAGTATTCGTGCCCACTACCAGGATTCTGGCCGCAGCATATTTGACCTGTGTTCTCCCGCTCAGAACACTCCACAAGAATTCATTGACATGTGATTTGGAAAGCTGCGCTGCATATCAGTTTACACTGCATAAAAAAGAAGCACCATGGACATGAAATATCTACAAATCCCATCCACTGTGCTTGTACTGTACAATGCAGCGTATTGGAGACACGCTGCGTCCAAAATGCTACTAATCCTAAGATTATAATGAAACATAAATATGCACCTGCAAATAAATAAATCAGAATTAGTGATGGGCGAATCCTAAATTACTCGGAATCGCTTGACTCTAGCGAGTCCGAACCCAGGACTCGCTACCCGTTGCGAGTCTAGCGAGTCCAATGTTAATGAATGGGGAAGCGAGTAATAGCGAGTAGTGTGCGATTTACAAATCACAGATGTGTCTCGGAAGCTTCAGCCTGAAGCAATCCTAGTTTTGCCATTGATTTGCATTGGACTCGTTTACTTTGCAGTAATCGCTGGGAAACTCGCACAGATAAGAGTCCTGTCTGCTCAGTGTCCAGGCTGCCGCAGCTCCAGGGTCCTAGAGCCCGCCTGCTGCCTGATGTAGCAGAGCTGAGATTGTTCTCAGTCTGCTCATTCCCTGTGCATAGACATCTATATCTATGCACAGGGATGAGCAGAGAGGACATCGCGTTTTGGACTACGTCGGACGGAAGAGGATTTTTTTAATTAAAGATGGAGTCCCTAATGGCTTTTTTTTTATTTCTAATAAAAAAATTTCTCTGTGTTGTGTTTTTTTTAAAACAATTTAATAGAAATTTATGGCAGTCACGCCAATATTAGACATGACCGCCATGAATTTCTATTAAATTGTTTTAAAAAAAA
>JARQOC010000002.1:258162375-258176391 GCA_033576535.1 Allobates femoralis | reverse complement strand
AATTAATACAGCATGCTATAGCGATAGTATCAGCGAACTATCCCCTAAGGAATATAGGAGAGAAGAGTCTATCTGCTGGAGCTAGCGAAAAGAAGGCAGATTCAGAAAATACCGCTTGACGAATACAAAAATAGAGAAAGGGATTACCCAGTGATGGTCCAGTAAAAGGCACCCAGGGGTGCTTCCTTATACCGGAATTGTGTATGTCAAGAGAATTTTTGTAAAGGGTGAGGCTCGACTTGTAATGTACTGACATTCTCCTTTTATATTCTTTTGTTATTGTATACATTGTGTCCATTAATAAAATTATTGTTGTTTGTTACTTTTGGCTTATATTGCTGGTTTTCTTTTTGGTTTAATATGCAATGGAGAGCCTTATTATTTAATAATGGTCTATTGGTAGACTACTTCATAGTAGGCATAAGCTAGCTGTGCTGTACAGCTGGCACCTGTTGTAATATCAGTAATTGGAACAAGCTATGATCCCTGCTGTTTAAGGGGTTTTCTACTATTCCCAAGACTCACGTCACATTGGTACACTTTGACACAAATACTGTGCAGCCCAATCAGTCACTGCAATTAAGCTGCTGTGCTCTCACTTCCTTTGAATAAACTTTAGATGTCTGAAGGAATTGACAGCCCAGCAGTGACCGCTTATTGGCTACATGACTTGTGTGGAATAACAATGTCACGGAAGACCTAAGCCTGACATTGCTGGAATGGCACCAGAAGGAGAGATGAGAATAAGGTGATTTTTTCATTGGGGAATTTAAAAAGAGGTTGTCTGAATAGGGGAAACCCCTTTGGATATGTGCATCGTGTTTTTGCTGACTTTTTTCGCATTTATCTACCGTACTTGTTTTTCCTGAAAAAAAACCTGTATTTTACTGTCTCATCAAAGTGAATGGGATTTCTGAGATCAGTTTCAAATCAGAAATCAATTACACACTTGGCCCTTCATCTGTGGGTTCCTCAATCAGTATACAGTATATATGGTGAAATATGGAATAAATATCTCTATTATATGTGGACACTCAACGTGTAAAGTCCCATTATAGTTGCACTGACTGATATTATAGCACATACGTTTTATAAACTTCAAAAACATATGCGCTATATGAGATATGGAATGAATGGTGCTCTATAAATAAATATTAATAGTAATAATAGATAGATAGATAGATAGATAGATAGATAGATAGATAGATAGATAGATAATAGGATAGATAGAAAGATAGATGAATAAGATAGAAAGAGACAGGAAAGATAGGAATATAGATGGTAGAAAAGCATTTCCAGTGTCCCTGTTCTGTCTCCCCACTCTGTCTGCTGCTTCCTGCTGCTACCAGCCGATGGGTGAATGATCATGAGCATAATGAGCGGCACTGGAAGTAGCAGACTGAGCGGGGAGACAGAGCAGGGACACTGGTAATGCTTTTCTAGCCTCTATATTCCTATATTTCCTATCTCTTTTTCATCTATACATCTCTTGCAAATGCAGTATAATGCAATGCTGCAGATTTGCGTTATATTGTGTTTGTGTTGTTATGGACTGAAAAATGCTGCAGTCTGTGTTTCCATGTGCGTTTCAACAAACGCATGCTTGCATACACATGCCTATTTTGGCATGCATTAGTATGCGTTTGTTGAATGGAGGCCAATGCATGTGTTAACACTTCCGCCACATTGCGTTTGTGCTGCTGTCAAAAGGATGCGTTTAACAGATAGCACAAACGCAATGTGAACCTAGCCTAACTCAGTCACAATATCCAGATCTATTTTATTAATGCTAAAATGGTTTTATTAACCCCTTCATGACCCATAACATTGTACAATGTCATGGGTTGGTTACCGGGGTTTGATGTGAGCTCTGGCACGGAGCTCACATCAAACACACGACATCTCTGCTGATCTCATCAGCTGAGATATCGGGTTAACTGCACCGAACGAATCCAGAATCCAATCGGTGCTGTTACCTTTTTGGATCCCGCTGTCAATCACTGACAGCGGGATCCAAAGGTGCCGTGGAGAGGAATGCGCTGTTCCCTGCCTGCACCGGATATCCAGCGATAATATTGCCAGATGTTCGGTGCTCACGTGACATCCCGGGGTCCTGGCTTGACCCCGGAAGCGGTCATGGAGCACTTCCACTGAGTGGTTGGCAAGCGCTGCCAACCACTCACCATCTGCAATTCTGGCAGATACCGATGTGCTGCAGCTCATCGGTACCTGTCAGAAGCGATCAGATGGTGCAGCAGGGTGCCTCTCTATGGGGCAATGTAAAAATAAGAATTCATTAATAAATAAACTTTTTATAAACATGTAAAAAAAATCATAAAAGTTCAAATCACCCCCCTTTACCACTATTCACAATAAAAGTATTAAAAAAAATATATATACACATGTTTGGTATAGCCACTTTCAGAAACGCCCAATCTATCAATATATAAAATAAATTAATGAGAGCCGTAAACTGGGTAACGTAAAAAAAAGGTACAATCGCCAATATTAAGTTTTTTGGTTACCGCAACATTGCTATAAAATGCAATAATGGGCGATCAAAACATCACATCTACACAAAAATCGTGCTGTGAAGATACGAGATGTGCAGCATCTGAAACAATGGATCATGGGAGCCTGTGCTAGCGTTTCTTCTGCGGTGTTGCTATCAGTGTGTCAAGAGTGGGAGAAGAGGGTTGTGACAATCGAGGAGCCACTTGCTTTCATTCAGAAGCCGACAATAGCGGCGATAAAGTAATACAACCTATTAACCATTAACATGCCACTGTATTTGGACAACAGGTCTCTAAGGAGGGTGGACACTCCCTGGAGACATGTTGCCCACATATATTTAACAGATTGACCCTTTGTTCATCCCCACAGCAGCAGGGATGGACAAAGCATCCGGCAACTGGATTGCACATTAAGGAGCAATCCGGTTACCGGATGTGGGTTTAGGGACACATCTAGAATGCAAAATGTGTCTGAAGGGACATAAGATTACCACATCCGGACATGGATGCGGTAACCACATTTTGCATTCTAAATGTGACCCTAGCCCTAAGTGTTTTATACCAGAAATCTGTCCAAAACATTTTGATGAGTCAGTGCCTATGACTTTAGGTTTAGAAACTATCAGGCACTGCAAAGCTGACTATAAGAAGTTTTCAATGCAATTAAACTAAGTCAATATAAAGAATACAGTACATTAAGGCTAAGATAATAATATATGCAGCATAATTTGTAAAAATCACTTACAGCACTGACAGCTCTGGTCAAAAATTAAGCCGGTGGGACAATCTTGCTGATAGGTGAGACCTTTCCAGCAGTTCCAGAAAGCATTTTTATTTCCAGCCACTGGGTAAACGCCACTTGCTTTGCCCACACAGAAGCTTTTGCCATCTGAGCTGCTACTGCTTTTAGATGGGGGAGCAGAATTAATACCTGTGAACACAAAATTAGACACATGCTATATCAGTATTTCCATATATATGTAAAAGTAGTAATCTTTTTTAGTAAAAATATTATTCAAAGATATGTCTGACTAGAAATCTGGAGACTAAATTTGTAATATTTGTGCAAATAATGGTGCATGTACACATGCCAATTTCAACTCATGAATGTACAAAATCAAATAGCGTATATACTGTATATATGTAAGTCAATCAATGCTCCCTTACAGGAGTGTTTACAGAGGCTGACAAATACTGTTAGGAACGGAATGATCATCAATACGATCCTCATACTGAACTATGTTATTGGCATTGTCTACTCTCTTTACATCAGGTGATGAACTGCCAATAATAGCAAATTGTGTTTGACCAGATAATGATTTAATGATCTGATAAATACGATCTTGCTTATTCACAAGGTATTGCCTAGCATGTTTACATGTTTGCATAGAAATACATGATGTCACACTCGGGTCAAGAGACTCAGCCAGTCTGAGCATTGCGATCTTCATCCAAGTTATATGGCCAGATGATTGTTCCCTAAAGTTCCACAAACATTTATTATCCAGCATGAAATATTGATATAAACTGGCACATTTTAAGCCACTCTAAATGCTGGATAACTGTATGTAAACCATGCAATCTCTTGCCCATTCTTGTCTCTTGCGACTGAAGAACATCACTAGAATCTGTCCCTTTCCCCACATGGAAACAATAAAAACCCTAACTGTGGCCCTGATTCACTCCCGTCTTGATTATTGCAATTCTCTGTTACCATAATTGGCCTCACCCCACTAGACTGTCCCCTCTTTATTCCATCCTTTATGCAGCAGCCAGGATCACCTATCTGGCTTACTGTTACTTGGACATCTCTGCTTTATGCCAGTCATTGCAATTCAAATTGCTTGCTCTCATGCACAAAGCTCTTCACAGCATGCTCTTCAAAGACTTCTCTCGAGCTGCGCCAATTCTCTGGAATGCTCTACCCCAAGAAATTAGGACAATCCACAACTTACACAGTTTTAGGCACTCCCTAAAAACACACCACCTAAAATCACATCTTTTTAAGGCGACCTATCATGCTCCCTAATCAAAGTCCTTTATATATAGCCCACTCATTATTTCTCTGAACATAACTCTCCGATAAACTCCACCAAACACAGATTGGCTGGTGATGACTCATGCAGTCTTTACCAACCCCCCATTTCTTCATGGCTGGAACATCATGGAAATAAAAACCTGTACTTTGTGTCACCACCACCTCATTGTAGGTTGTAAGCTCTTATGAGCAGGGTCATCATTGTTTTTGCTTTAATTATTATATTTTTGATAATTGTTAGCCTCTGAATGTTAAAGTGCTGCGGATTATGTTGGCGCTATATAAATAAAGATTATTATTATTATTATTATTAGTGCAAGCAATAATAGTCTTTTATAAAAAAAAATCATTATAGGATCATTTTAAAATTATTACTTACAGCATTGGCATTGAACATTGAAAGCCAAGCCAATGGGACAATCTTGCTGATAGGTGAGACCTTTCCAACAGTTCCAAAAGGCATTTCTTTTTCCTGCTACAGGTACAAGCCGCTGACTTTTCCAACACAAAATTCATTGCCTCCAGAGCTTTTAGAAGAATGGTTATCACTGTCCCGTGAATGGTCCTTAGACTCATGATTCTTTGTATGATCTGTTGAATCACTGCTCTTTGGATGTCCATTGGAACCACTATGTGGATTGGTATTTCCCTTGTGATTGTCAAAATGACCACTTTTGGTATGGCTTCCAGAATCGGTAGCTTTTGAATGTTGTTCACTGCTGCTATGATTGTCAGAGCTACTGCTCTTTGGTTGACCAGAATCGTTACTCTTCTCGTGGTTCCTTGTTCCATGTGCTTTAGGGTTTGCTGTAGGCGCTTTTGGTGAAGAATTGCAATCTGAGAAATTAATAGTTCATGTAAGTACATTTATGGTACAAGGATGTAACTGCTTTATGAGCACATTGTAAGATCACTGTTCTTTTGATTTCTCCTAGGTTAAGCTCCCACATTGCTTGAGCTTTACAGTCAACAAAACTAAAAATACATATAAAGTTGTATATGTTCACTCTATTAAAAATGATGAGTAAAACCTGTTTGTATAGACTGCAATAAAAACTTGCATAACTGATTTAAGCCTAAATTTCCTAACCAATGTCTGACTACCCCATGCTAAAGCAGCAAGCCGGAAGAGGAGGAATGGAACTATCAACCATTCTGTCACTCTATGGAAGCCCAGAATTCCCATATCATCAGGGGAAAGGATAGTCGATGTATGAATTATGAGTTGGGATTGTTTTGGCGGCATGCACCTGGATTTCAGCAAGTTCCCCTCAAATAAATGGGAGGATTGTAGAAATGTTTGCAACAAAATCTCTTTTTAACAAGTGATAATCTTTATAGAGGGGTTGCCAAAAATTGTAAACATGGCAATCCTTCATATCATTCAATGATGGTTTGTCACTTGAGATGAACAGACCCAAACTTTAAAGTTTGTTGTTCATGCCAAACACAGACTTTACAAATCAGTGTTCGAGTTTGAAATTCGGGAGCTGTACATTGGCAAACCACTTGAGCTCTGTGCTTGGGTACATGTGGGTAAAGTCAGTGTTATCGGATGTACTGTGTAAAAGAAGAGACAAAACCTCACCTTCCCTCCCTTAGAAGTGCTTTGTTTATAGCTGTGTGTGGGTGGAGAGCCAAACTGCCCAATCAGTGATTTCCAATGAGGGTTGGGTCAACAGAACAGAACTTTATCTAAAGTCTGGCTGAACTCACAGAACATCTACAGGTCTGCTCATCTCGATTTGTCACAGGTTGTCTAAAATGGTAGTTCATTGCTAAATTCAACTTCATGATAATTCATCCATTTTCAGCAACCTTTAGAGTATTGGGTATTGGCACCTTAACTATACCATAAATATAATTATAATCTACTTTAATCGTATGCTGATAACTAATGTGAGTATCCTCCATTCAGTGTGGTATTCAAAAGTTTGGAAATTCTGGAGGACTGGTACTTTTACTACATGTGCATTACAATTTTTTTGGGAATTCGGGATCCAAACAGTTCCCTTGGCTTTGCACTAATATATTGGCTCACAAAGAATTATTGATTTCTTAAATACATAAAATGACTCACCTGTTGAATGAATGCCAAAGGTGCTCTTTAATGTAGAAAGCAAAGGAAATTTGCCCTGGTTACAGAAGGTACCAGTGAAGTCATCCATATCAACTGAAAAAACCATTGCACCTCCAAAGCCATTCTGAATGAGCCATTCTGCCTAAGTTAAAAAAAAAAGTACAAACAGAAATAAAGTATTTGTGGAACAGGACATGGAACATTAAAGGTTGATACAAAAAAATAACTTTCTGGTAAAAAATTATATGTGGATACAAAGCAATACTAATATACGGTACTAATATTTATATACCATGTAAAACAGAAGAAATACTCAAATAACAGAAGACATACAGTATGTACGGTATTCCTAGTGGCACTTTTACTACTATAAAATTGATGGTGACAAAAAGAATACCTTGTATAATAAAAAGAGTCAATTGTAATGTGTAATATAATATACAATTGGTAAGTATCCTCTGTTCGCAGCTCAATTTTAAAAGACCTTTTCAAATACCGTCAAAAACAAGCATATGTATTGAGAATATGAATTTCACTTTAATTTACCTTAAGTTGAAAGCTGTCGACATTATCATATCCCACCCAGTCTTTGCCTTTGAAGGCAAAAGGAACATATTCCCCAAATGACCATTCACTAGTGGCTCCATTTTTCAGAAATTCGCAAATCTGTAAAAAAAATAAAGCAAATTTTTATTTTCCAGTGGCACATAAAAAACTCCAATATACTCCAAACTAATATACGGTACTTCTGTCCCTCTACTTACATGCAAGATTTCCTTTTATAGAAACTGATCTAGGGCTTATTACATGGGCCCCCCAATGTATGTTAGTATGCCACTGATTTTATATAGAAAACATACTGAGGGTCTTTCAATACAAATTCAACTGGAAAAAATGTGGCATGTTTCATTAGACTCTATATCAGAGGTCCCCAACTCCAGGCCTCGAGGGCCGCCAACAGTGCAGGATTTCAGGATTTCCTTAGTATTGCACAGGTGCTAATGTGATCATCGGCACAGGTCATGATTCCAACCCCTGTGCAATACTAAGGAGATCCTGAAAACATGCACTGTTGGCAGCCCTCAAGGCCTGGATTTGGGGACCCCTGCTCTATATGTTAAAAGGTACATCTGAGTGCAGTCCAGTTTGCATGAACATGCACAGGTTCTGCACAACTTAGAATCAATGGAGTTGTACAGTTTCTACAACAGTGTGCTTGAGCCGTAAAATACATTAATACCCTACAACGAAGTGTAATTATGAACTCAAGGAAAACAAACAAAAGTATAATACCTCATAGTAAGCCCATGTTCCAGATTGCCTAGTATAAGGACCTGGAGGTCCAGGGCCTACTGTTCGAGCTCCCATAGCAGTATCAGAGGGGTTCTTTAATGTGAAGGTCCGGCCATAAGTTGGAAAGCCGGCAATAAGCTTTGAAGCAGGTGCTCCATGGGTCTTCCAATAGTTCATTACAAAGTCCTGGAAAACAACGTGGTTCAAGCTTATTCTTATAACAAAGCAAATAAATCTGGAGAGAGAAAAAGCGCAAATGGGGTCTTATCTTTTATACAGAAATGCGGTAATAGTGCACGAAAGGCTCACCTTTGTTCATGCTGCCGAGCAGGACCCCAATGATGAAAAAATGGTCCAAGCAACTGACACGACCAGTGATCTCACAGCAGGGGCCTGGTCGCTGTGTGTCGCCCTGGGGTGTGGGATACTCGGGTATCAGGCAGCAGAAGGGGTTAACTGTGTCACGGGGAATGGCGGCCGCGCCTGACCTCGTGTCCTGAGGGACTATTCTCTTGAAAAAGGGGGGGTTATGTACAAGGGATTATTTACAAAGTTAGTTTGTCATGACGCCACCTGCAGTTTCTGGTGAGTAGCACCAGCGCCGCCACAGACCTCCGGAGGTCGGTGGTATTGTGGCTTAGATGGTGTAGTCCTCCGCAGGTAGGACTGGGACCTACGGGGCAGCGTAGTGAGGAGGGACAGGTTGTAGTGGAGCTGGGATTGTATAGGGAGAGTTGGAGCAGTCTATGGAGGATACTGGGAGTGAAAAGGAAGGATACACACAACCAGGAAAGTCTCTTTTACCTTTTACTGTTGTTAAGCAGTTAAAACGATCCAGGGCACTGACGGGTGGACAGGTTGCACAGTGGGTCCCCACAGCAAGTGGGTATAAGGCCTCCACTGTTCTATAGTGTTTGTCTGAAACACAACCTGCTTACAGCCTGACTTGCTTCTCTCTCTTCCTGACTGTAAAGTCTTCCTCTCCTCCTGTGCGGTCTTCAGGATACCTTCTCCTGAACACTGTGGCTCTGCCCTACTGTGTCTGGCTCCCTCTCTTGACTGACAGGGGGACAAACCAGGTAGCCGAGGCCTTCACGGTGCAACGGGGTTTTCTGTGGTCCTATAGTGTCCCACAGGTGCGGATCCCCAATATCCGGTGTTTCTCTTGGGACGAACTCCCCAAGTTCCTTGCTCCCTTTCAGTTCTCTGCTGCTAGCTCTCAGTCTCACTCAAGCTGGCGGGACGCTGAAGGGCCACTCTGGGTCACTGGCATGAGCCTAATCACAGCACCGACCACCAGGACGTCCTTGCAGCTCTCCTAGCATCTGCACACTCTGACTACCTCCTCCCCCAGCAGCAGTATTTATAGGGGATCTTGCCTAAGGGCAGCAAGTGAAGCTCCCCCTACTATGCCAGGGAGGAAGGTGTTCTATGTAGTAGGTACCTGCTGTGAAAACCCAGCTGTGCATTAGGGAGATCTGTGGCTACCTGCGTGAACAGGGCACCACAACTGCTAAGTGTCAAACACAGCGAGATTGCTGGCGAGGCCGCTGTTGCATCACCAAACTTGTAACTTAGCAGCAATCTCGCTAGCGATCTCACTTAGTGTGACAGGGGCATATTATGAGTTCAATGATTGCAAACATCAATTTTTAACAAAAAATACAAGAAACTTAGTGAAAACAATTGACATCTAAGGTGCCAAGCAGTAACTTTGCATCTGATTCAAAATATATTATTTTAGGTACACGTGGATGAAGGGGTTAAACACTCCACTGCCATAGAATAAACCAGCTACAAATATAATAAAGGAGCGTGATCTTTAATGTCAACATGTATCAGAGTTAAATTACTCCTTTCTCAGGACAAAAATCAAATGATTATAGTCCTGAGGTACAATTAATTTAACTCTGCAATTAATTTATATTAAAACACATATTCTGTTATGTATTTGAATCTGGCTTATTCTAGGTCAGTGCAGTGTTTAACCCCTTCATCCACGTCTACTATCGACATCGGGTGGTTGTGCCTACTGTTGCGTATTTGCATCATACCAGTTCTATTCGTATGTATGCATATGTGAATTTTAATTCAGGCAATAAGGAGTTAATGCTTTTCTTGGGAGTCAAAGTGCTTGAGATTACCTTTATATTGACCTCCATGTGTTAAAGGGGATGTCTTATTAACAAAGTACATTTTAATCAATAGATAATGGAATAATAACATGTTCCACTGTTGGATGTGTTAAAAAATGGTTTCTGTACTGAGATAATCCTACATATGTGTCCCTGCTATGTACGGTGTAATGGCCATGTCTGGACATGGCCATGTCTATATCTATTATATAATTGCCGTAGCGACTTCCGTCGGATCGGCGCGACTTCCGGTGGCTTTGTTAGCGAGTCCTGGGTGCTTCTCCTGGACTCTGTCCGTGGCCACGTAGCGGCCATGGCGACTCGCGAAGCAATGCCCGCGAAGCGGGCATTGCGAGTCGTTGCCACGCACCGCTAACAAAGCCACAGCAGGGACTCGCATAGGGCTGTAGTGTACACCGCTATGGTATACTACAGTCCCATGCCCATATGCCTCTAACCCTAAGCACCAACGACTCGCAATGACCGCTGGCGCTTCAGGCCTGACAGGCGTATGGCCATGGGACTGTAGTATACCATAGCGCTGTACACTACAGCCCCATGCTGTAAGCCACCCCCTCAGTGCGCCGCACCTAAGCCCCTACCCCCTAAGTCCGCCGCCCCTAAGCCCCTATGCCCCCTCCCATCCTAAGCCCACACTAAAGCCCCTACCCCCTAAGTCCGCCGCACCTAAGCCCCTACCCCCTAAGCCCCGCCGCACCTAAGCCCCTACCCCCTAAGCCCCGCCGCACCTAAGC
The DNA here is from genome assembly GCA_033576535.1 of Allobates femoralis. NCBI lineage: Eukaryota > Metazoa > Chordata > Amphibia > Anura > Aromobatidae > Allobates > Allobates femoralis. The sequence continues at coordinate 258,165,577 of JARQOC010000002.1, read as the reverse complement.
GCCGCACCTAAGCCCCTACCACCTAAGCGCACCTAAGTGCCGCACCTAAGCCCCTACCCCCTAAGCGCACCTAAGCGTCGCACCTAAGCCCCTACCCCCTAAGCCCCGCCGCACCTAAGCCCCTACCCCCTAAGTCCGCCGCACCTAAGCCCCTACCCCCTAAGCCCCGCCGCACCTAAGCTACCCCCTAAGCCCCGCCGCACCTAAGCGCCGCACCTAAGCCCCTACCCCCTAAGCGCACCTAAGCGCCGCACCTAAGCCCCTACCCCCTAAGCGCACCTAAGCGCCGCACCTAAGCCCCTACCCCCTAAGCCCCGCCGCACCTAAGCCCCTACCCCCTAAGCCCCGCCGCACCTAAGCGCCGCACCTAAGCCCCTACCACCTAAGCGCACCTAAGTGCCGCACCTAAGCCCCTACCCCCTAAGCGCACCTAAGCGTCGCACCTAAGCCCCTACCCCCTAAGCCCCGCCGCACCTAAGCCCCTACCCCCTAAGTCCGCCGCACCTAAGCCCCTACCCCCTAAGCCCCGCCGCACCTAAGCTACCCCCTAAGCCCCGCCGCACCTAAGCGCCGCACCTAAGCCCCTACCCCCTAAGCGCACCTAAGCGCCGCACCTAAGCCCCTACCCCCTAAGCGCACCTAAGCGCCGCACCTAAGCCCCTACCCCCTAAGCCCCGCCGCACCTAACCCCCTACCCCCTAAGCCCCGCCGCACCTAAGCCCCTACCCCCTAAGCCCGCCGCACCTAACCCCCTACCCCCTAAGCCCCCGCCACACCTAAGCGCCGCACCTAAGCCCCTACCCCCTAAGCCCCGCCGCACCTAACCCCCTACCCCCTAAGCCCCGCTGCACCTAAGCCCCTATCCCCTAAGTCCGCCGCACCTAAGCTACCCCCTAAGCCCCGCCGCACCTAAGCGCCGCACCTAAGCCCCTACCCCCTAAGCGCACCTAAGCGCCGCACCTAAGCCCCTACCCCCTAAGCGCACCTAAGCGCCGCACCTAAGCCCCTACCCCCTAAGCCCCGCCGCACCTAACCCCCTACCCCCCTAAGCCCCGCCGCACCTAAGCCCCTACCCCCTAAGTCCGCCGCACCTAACCCCCTACCCCCTAAGCCCCGCCACACCTAAGCGCCGCACCTAAGCCCCTACCCCCTAAGCCCCGCCGCACCTAACCCCCTACCCCCTAAGCCCCGCTGCACCTAAGCCCCTATCCCCTAAGTCCGCCGCACCTAAGCCCCTACCCCCTAAGCCCCGCCGCACCTAAGCTACCCCCTAAGCCCCGCCGCACCTAAGCCCCTACCCCCTAAGTCCGCCGCACCTAAGCCCCTACCCCCTAAGCCCCGCCGCACCTAAGCCCCTACCCCTTAACTCCCCATGCTGTAAGCCACCCCCTCAGTGCGCCGCACCTAAGCCCCTACCCCCTAAGTCCGCCGCCCCTAAGCCCCTATGCCCCCTGCCATCCTAAGCCCACACTAAAGCCCCTACCCCCTAAGTCCGCCGCACCTAAGCCCCTACCCCCTAAGCCCCGCCGCACCTAACCCCGTACCCCCTAAGCCCCGCCGCACCTAAGCGCCGCACCTAAGCCCCTACCCCCTAAGCCCCGCCGCACCTAACCCCCTACCCCCTAAGCCCCGCCGCACCTAAGCCCCTACCCCCTAAGTCCGCCGCACCTAAGCCCCTACCCCCTAAGCCCCGCCGCACCTAAGCTACCCCCCTAAGCCCCGCCGCACCTAAGCCCCTACCCCCTAAGTCCGCCGCACCTAAGCCCCTACCCCCTAAGCCCCGCCGCACCTAAGCCCCTACCCCTTAACTCTGCCGCACATAACCCCCTACCCCCTAAGCCCCTACCACCTAAGCCCCTACCCCCTAAGCCCCGCCGCACCTAACCCCCTACCCCCTAAGCCCCGCCGCACCTAAGCCCCTACCCCCTAAGCCCCACCGCACCTAAGCCCCTACCCCTTAACTCCGCCGCACATAAGCCCCTACCCCCTAAGCCCCTACCACCTAAGCCCCTACCCCCTAAACCCCGCCGCACCTAAGTCCCTACCCCCTAAGCCCCGCCGCACCTAAGCCCCTACCCCCTAAGCCCCGCCGCACCTAAGCCCCTACTCCCTAAGCCCCGCCGCGCCCCGCCGCACCTAAGCCCCTACCGCTTAACTCCGCCGCACATAACCACCTACCCCCTAAGCCCCTACCACCTAAGCCCCTACCCCCTAAGCCCCGCCGCACCTAAGCCCCTACCCCCTAAGTCAGCCGCCCCTAAGCCCCTATGACCCCTGGCATCCTAAGCCCACACTAATAACCCCTAAGCCCCGCCGCCTACCCCCTGAGCTCCTACCACCTAAGTCCCTATCCCCTAAGCCCCTAACACCTAAGCCCCTACCCCCTAAGCCCCGCCGCACATAAGCCCCTACCCCCTAAGCCCCGCTGCACCTAAGCCCCTACCCCCTAAGCCCCTAACACCTAAGCCCCTACCCCCTAAGCCCCGCCGCACCTAAGCCCCTACCCCCTAAGCCCCGCCGCACCCTTCTCTAACGACGCCGTCGATCACTTACATGTCTTCTTATTCATCTGATCGTCCGTCCGATCCACAACTCCTCCGTCCAGCCAGGCGTCTTCTTCGTCCGGCCCCGGGGGTCTTCTCTCTTCTTTCAGCCATCTCCGGCTCTTCCTCCGGCCCCGGGGGTCTTCTGTCTTCTTTCCGCCATCTTCCGGCTCCGACGTCCTCTTCACTTCTCATTGCGATACAATGGACGAAAAATACTCCATTCTATCTCTATGAGATGTAACGCGCTCTTCTGATTGGTCGCTGTCTACTGCCGTCAGCCAATCAGAAGACCGCCTCACTTCCCATTGACATACATTAGCGGTGTCTCGACGATTTTAAGGCCGGGCCCATGGTTCTATTTTCCGGACATAAAATCGCGGAGACGCCGCTAATGTATGTCTATGGGAAGTGAGGGCGAAATCTGATTGGTCGGCGTTAGCAGACAGCGACCAATCAGAATCGCGGCGCCATTTTTAAAAATCCCATAGACATACATTAGCGGTGTGTCTGGCGATTTTAAGGCCGGGACCCTGGTTCTATTTTGCGGCCATAAAATCGCGGACACAGCGCTAATCTATGTCTATGGGAAGCGAGGAGCTGTTCTGATTGGTCGCTATGTGCTGACGCCGACCAATCACAATAGCGCCTCATTTCTC
>JARQOC010000002.1:257987375-258157375 GCA_033576535.1 Allobates femoralis | reverse complement strand
TTAAAAAAACTTTTCCTCCATAACAATAAAACTTGGAGAAACTTTATTTATATATGTATACACCCTATGGTCTCCATATTCAATATTAAATGCACATTTGTTTTGCTATGTAATATGGGTTCTGAGTTCAAGTGTCTCCCATTTCTGGGTTGCAACACTTCCCTGTCAGTTCAGTGCTTTTGGGGATTCCTCCCCCTCGCACTCCCTGTTCAAGGTAGAACTATGGACCCTATGTGCACATTTATCACAATGGATTGCCATTGGTGTATTGCGTCTTTTACCATATATTACATATTCTTTTCATATATTACATATTTTTTCAAGAAAAGGAAGGCAATGAGAAGAATAATTCCAAAGAACATGTTTTATTTTTTGCCATATTATAAAGTGCATTTTACGTGCGTAATAAATAAAGTGCATGTTAAATAAAGTGCATATTTTGTACATAATGAGTGAAAATTTTTTGTGGTACTATGTTTTTTATATAAAGCAATTTTTTTGTTTGTGATTAGGAGTTTTTTCAAAAAAAACAATGTATTCGTTGCACTGTGCACAGCCTTTACAACCAACTTGAGGTGCAGATTAATTTGCAGGCAACCCTGTGTATGTGATCCACTCTTCACGCTTCTTTCCTATATAATACAGAACGAAGCAATTAGCGGCATAAGTACATTGCAAGTCAAACTTATTTGTAATATCCTTATTTTTTCGTGATAAAACATAAAAGTGACTAAAATACACAGTTTTCTAGATGAGACCTATGACTTCAAAGGACTGTATGCAATTTAAAATCTATATTGAGTCCCTCCGGTTTCAGAGTTTGCAACTTATGTATCCATTCTAATTCCTTTGCTTTTAGCAATCCAATTCTATCACCACCCCTCCTGGGCATAGGTACAGTATCAATAAGCCTAAATTTTAAGTCCTTCTCTCTATGTTTGGCTTCCGTAAAGTGCTTTGATACGGGCAAATTCATGATTTTTTTACGTATCGTATAACGATGGTGGCTTATTCTTATTTTGAAATCCAGGGTTGTTTCCCCTATATACCATAACTGGCAGGGACATTCGAGGAGATAAATTACAAAGTCAGAATTACAGGTTAGGTAATGGTTAATTTTGTATTCAGTGTCTGTTTTGGGATGGCGAAATTTATTGCCCTTTATCATGAATGAACAATTAATACAATTGACGCAAGGATAGCACCCTGTTCTTTTTTCACCTGTCAATGTTGTTTGTCTTTTATTCTTCATTGTGCCAATATCTGATCTTACTAGCCAGTCTTTTAAATTTTTTCCTTTTTTGTATGACACTAATGGTGGGTTTTTATACTCCTCTATTTGTGGTAGGCACTTTCTCAACATTCCCCAGTGTTTCTGGACGATGTCGACTACACTTTTTGTCTCCTCTCCATAGGTCAATATTAATGGGATTCTTTTTGCTTTTGTGTTAGTTCTGTCATTTATGTGTCCTAGTTTTTTCCTCTGTTGTTTCAAGATCCCCTCCGGGTATCCCCTCTGTTTGAATTTATCCAACAACTTATCAATCTCTAGATCTCGCTCATCTTCATTACTTACGATTCTGCTCACTCTGGTCATTTGACCAAGTGGGATTGCTTTTTTGAGGCTGTTGGGGTGTCCACTAGTGTAATGCAACAGTCTGTTCTTGTCCGTGGCTTTTACAAAGAGGGTTGTATTTATTTGGCCCTCCTGTAATCGTACTTGGACATCCAGAAATTGCATTTCTGTCTGAGAGTGTACTTCAGTAAATTTTATTGTGTCATTGATTGTATTCATGTAATTATGAAAAGACATTAGTTCTGCTTCCGTACCTTTCCATATAATGAAAATATCGTCCACATATCTCCACCACCTCTCCACATGGGAGAAGTGGTGGGACGTGTAGACGAACCTTTCTTCCAGATAGACCATGACAGCCCCTGCATACGAGCATGCCATTCGAGCCCCCATCGCGGTTCCCATCAATTGCAAAAAGAAGTCATCCCCAAACAGAAAATAATTCTGCTTGAGGACAACCTCCAGCAAATCTATAATTAGTTGTTTACAAGGGTCTGTGTAGTTTGTCTTTTTCAAGAAGTCTGCAATCACTTTTATGCCCATTTCATGGTCTATAGAAGTATATAACGAAGTTACGTCAAAGGATGCCAATATATGCTCATTTTTCCCCATAAATTTGGTTTGCTCCTTATACCTTGTTAAATTCTCAAGGAAATGTCCTGTATCTTTAATGTATGATTTTCCTTCATTCGCAAAGGGACTCATGATTTTCTCTAAAAAGATTCCAATATTATAAAATACAGAATTTATTCCAGCCACAATTGGCCTTCCTGGCGGATTTGTTACAGACTTATGTATTTTGGGAACCAGGTACAGACTTATGTATTTATGTATTAATCTGCACCTCAAGTTGGTTGTAAAGGCTGTGCACAGTGCAACGAATACATTGTTTTTTTTGAAAAAACTCCTAATCACAAACAAAAAAATTGCTTTATATAAAAAACATAGTACCACAAAAAATTTTCACTCATTATGTACAAAATATGCACTTTATTTAACATGCACTTTATTTATTACGCACGTAAAATGCACTTTATAATATGGCAAAAAATAAAACATGTTCTTTGGAATTATTCTTCTCATTGCCTTCCTTTTCTTGAAAAAATATGTAATATATGAAAAGAATATGTAATATATGGTAAAAGACGCAATACACCAATGGCAATCCATTGTGATAAATGTGCACATAGGGTCCATAGTTCTACCTTGAACAGGGAGTGCGAGGGGGGAGGAATCCCCAAAAGCACTGAACTGACAGGGAAGTGTTGCAACCCAGAAATGGGAGACACTTGAACTCAGAACCCATATTACATAGCAAAACAAATGTGCATTTAATATTGAATATGGAGACCATAGGGTGTATACATATATAAATAAAGTTTCTCCAAGTTTTATTGTTATGGAGGAAAAGTTTTTTTAACAAAATATTGGATGTAATAATACACTGGTAATCCAGTTATACTTCAATCCAATCAAGTATATGAAGGCAATAGTTGAAAATCAACAACATTATGGTGAACATACATAATGAAAGATACATGTTTGATAAAAGTCCAAAATTGACGTTTCTTAATTAAAACACATAGGTCACATAGAGAAACAACTGTGTAGCACAAAAACGGAAGATTAAACACACAATTTAATTATAAAATCACACAAAGCGAGTGGAGAGGAAAGGAGTGAGTTATCTGATGCACCGCGAGTGGCCGGACTGTAACGCGCATGCGCGGGACATCGAGAATCGATGCACCAGGCGTTTCCTGTAACTAGGAACGCTTGACACACGCGCGCATGCGTGTTAGGACATAAACAAGCCAAAATGGTGGCGCGCAGCCTAAGAGAGGCTGCACATGGAGATCGTGCACTGTGACAGTCAAAAACCAATAATTTGGAGTAATTAGGCGGGCACCTGAGTAAAGATTGATCCACTTATCAAGATTCTTAAGTAAGTACAATGATCAAAACATTGTAATGTCATTTTAAGCAACAGATGTATATAACTTCACAATGTGGCACTTATTAACACTGTAAATGTATTTTAAAACACTTGTATAAGAGTCACAAAAGATGATTGGATAATAATGATAGTGATTGGAGGGTACATAAAATCCCAGCATTTGCTACAAGTGACTGCTGGAAGAAGGTCAATACTGGACCGAAACGTCGCTAATCTAATGCCTTAGGAAGCCAATAAAGGCAGAAATCATCTCAAAATTGTGTGCTGCAGCCTTTTTTCACAAATATTGTCTAAATTTGGTGGTTGATGCCACCTCAAGGACTGCTAAGCACTGAGCATATGCTATATAAAGAACCGCTGCTCACCATTTTTTCTTATGATTATATATCTATCTATCTATCTATTTCTATCTATCTATCTATCTATCTATCTATCTATCTATGTATCTTTTTCTATCTATCTATCTATCACATTCTAGAATCCCGATGCAATCGCATCAGGCTCACAGCTAGTATATATATAATTGCAACTTGATTCTGTCACCAACAACAAAGTCTTTTGTGCAAGTTATTAAATAATAAAGTCTTAAATACAGTTAAGGCTTTTTAAGGTGGGGTTGTGATTTTTGGTGGGCTCAGTAAACATAGACCTCCCAAGTCTGAGAATACCAGCCCTCAGCTGTCTTCTTTATCTTGGTTGGGTATCAAAACCCCATGCCATTTAAAAAAAAAAACTATTTATTAAAATCATTAAGAAAAAAAGCACTTGTGGTCCCTTGTATTTTTATACACAGCTATGATAAAGCACACAGCTAGGGGCTGCAGCCTCCTGCTTTCTAGTTTATCTGCACTAGGTATCAAAATATGGGGAACCCCAAATCATTTCTTTAAATTATTTATTTATCATTACATGCCACTTTAGGTGCACAGACAGCCAGTGTAAGGGCAACCAATCATGGATGCCAACACAGAGGGTGGATGAGCACTCTGACTACAACCAATAACAGATGCTGTCACAAAGTATGGGTGGAGGAACCAGTGAATATTCATGGCTCTTGCATCTGATTGTTATTGTTGTCTGATGTGTACTTTTTCCCTGTGTCATTAAAGAGGACCTGTCACCCCTCTGGTGTTATGCTAACTGAATGCAGTGTGTGCTGCGTTCAGAGAAGGGGTCCCCCATGTATCTAGCCCCCCTGTAAGCTTTTAAAAAGACTTTATAAACTGGGCAGATAAGGAGTCCGGAGGGACTTACTCAGTAATGAGTCATCGCTTTTGCTGATGTCCTCCCCGTCTCCAGCCGTCTCTGTGCCACCTCCAGCCTTCAGCGATGACACATACAGGAGGCTGAACAAGAGAGGACTGAAGGTGGTACAGAGAAGACTGGAGGTGGGGAGGGGGGCAGACACATAAAGGAGGCTGAACAAGAGGTGGCACAGAGACTGTTGGAGGTGGGGAGGACACTAGCAACAGCGGTGACTCATTACTGAGTAAGTCCCTCCGGACTCCTTATTTGTACACTTTATAAAGTCTTTTTAACAGCTTACAGGGGGACTAGAGACATGGGGACCCCTTCCCTGAATGTAGCAGACATGCTGCATTCAGTGCTGCATTTAGTTAGCTTAGCACCAGGGGGGTGACAGGTCCTCTTTAAGTTATAAAACTTAATTTATGGACATCTTTGGTTTGATTTCTTTGCCTGTATGGATTGGATGGGTTATTATTGACATCTGTTGAGTGTGTGAAAAAAAATAAGCAAAATAAGCAACAGTATTATAAAGTTATAGATGTCATATTTACAATATTTAAGTATCTTGATTCTCTGGAATTGCCAAAGAGTGGGCTATTTTCTCCGGTATATCCTTCCCAAGAGCCATGCAGGTCATAAGTCATAACATTGATAAAATCCAAGGCTCTGTAAGAGATGGAATATTTGCCAAAATAAATGTTACCTTATATTTGCGTGAAATAAAAGTAGTCTAGCATTTTCATATATAATATCAACTTGAGGTTGCACACAGATTGGAGTAATGTTCCAGTCGGGCAGTTCATGGGCAAACAAATCATACTGAATCTATTACGGTAATTACATTTCAGTCAAAGTAGAATTTTACTTTTATTTCTTTTTGTAACAGAAAGTAATAAACCAGCATAAATACTTTAAGCTCAACATTTCTTTAGCGCAAGGTTGAGCTAGTTTGACATGCAAATTTATTGCACCTCTGATTTTATATAGAGATACCAAAGGGATTTATTTTCTGTATATAAACAAATATTGCATGCATTAATAATTGCTATATTACACTTGTACCTGTATTGGATTTTCCCATCTACATTCATCCACTCCCTTTAAAGTGAGTACGGTATTATGCTTTGTAGTTGTGATAAAAAAACCATATATAAACTTTTTGGACTGTATTATAAAAATGTAAAAAAAAGTGTATAATACTATAATTCACACTATGACAGTTCGCCAACATGTCCATAGTGTCAAAGTTGTTTAGTAACATAACACAGTTTTAAACAGTAGATAGCTTTATAGATACATGGATACAAGGGCAAGAATATATATATATATATGGGCTTACTCAGCAAGTTGTGGTACTTGATAACTTGATTGGATATTGTTGATGCTTGCAGCTACTGCCGCAGTCAGCAGGAGTCTTGGCTGTTTCGATGTTGCAGCTTCTCTTTCAAAAGCTTCTTTAATCTCCTATAATAGTGTACAAACAATGTTTTATCAAACATAATAACGATAAACTTTATCAAACCAAAGTTATATGTACAGCCTTCCAGGGAAACACAAGGTAGAACATCAAGATTTCCTCTTCCTCCCAATTTTACTGAGCCAATGGGGAAAATGTATTTCTTTTGAATTAATCAGCTCATCTTAATCTAATAATGTCTATAAAGATAAAATAAAGAGTTTGTATATGAATGCAACCCTTGTGTGAAACATGATAATGACAGCCATGGCTGCCTCTATCTTAGATAATCCTAGAAATGTTTTCAGCATTTGCTGTATATAATTTTATACATTGTTGAACGAAGTTTATTACTATCATGATTTGCCTTGCTCCTTTGCTTTCATCCACTATCCTCCTGTTATTTTGACCCCGGACTATGAACTGACTATGTTTTGTCTTTCTCTTTAGTTCACAATGTGCTCTCTTGGTATCTGACCCCAGAATGTTTGACTACTCTACCTCACGGCTTGTCAGAGTAATGAGGAGCAACACAATAAGACTGGCCCTATATCGTTTTCCCCACCAAGGGATCCAGTTCATGCACTCTGCAATTTGGTGGCGAATTTGACTCAGATGGTTTATGATCTGACCAGGAAACACCAGTCTCACAGTCCCAGCCTCAGGGTCAGTGTTCTAGCACTATGGGTGCTTAAAATAGTTCTCTGCTACTGAAAGTAACTAGTAATTTTTGATGTGCAATTGGTCTTTCCCAAACCAGTAGTGGCACTTCCTGATACATTTTCAAGGGAAAAAAACAATATAGAATATTCAGGGACAGTTGTAGAGTATTTTTTAACTTGTGACCCCAGTCTTCAGGGAATTAGTCCCGGCATGTGGAAATAATTATCACCAATTGAGGTATGAGTAGCCAGCTCTATAGGTGTTGAGGAGATACGTTGGCATGATCTCGGACTCTGACTCTATAGTGGTCATGTTAGACATTTCCTTAAGGACTACTCAGCATACCCTCAAGCAAGCCATCAGGAAATCATTAAGGCTGGCTTCACACTACGTTTTTGTTCCGGTTCGTTGGATCCTGTTTTTTGCAGAATCCAACGAACAGGAACGGACAGCTTCGAATTGGCAACTCCAGATGCCATTTCTGTATCTGGTACGTTTTCCGGACACAGAAAGAGCAGGGGGGAGCCGAGCCTGTGACAAGTGCTGTCGGTGCTGTGTAATATCAGTTTAGCATTGTATCTATATATACTGCTAAAGTGATATTAAATAAAGGGATGGTAAAAATAAAAAATAATAAATTCTCACCTTTCCAGCGACTCTCGAGTGGCCCACGCTGAATACATCTCCCGGCAGTTCGAGGACCTTGCATGATGTCACTGGGAGGGGCGGGGCAACCCGATCACATGACCGCATCAGCATGCGGGGTTTAAATAATTAACACTCAGGAGTCACCGGAAAGGTAAGAATTTATTATTTTTTATTTTTATCCATCCCTTTATTTAATATCATTTTAGCAGTGTATATTGATACACTGCTAAAGTGATATTACACACATGTACTACGGGTACAGAACAGTGCTCCTGTTCTGCGCATGCTCTGTGCCCTAGAACCGGATCTGGGAAACAATCCTGTTGTTTTCCGGATCTGGTGCCATAGGCCCCCATGCTAATTGTGCCGGACCAGACAGGATTCGTTTCTGTCCTGTTTTGTCACCGGAACCCAAAAACAGTGCAGGCATTATTTTTGGGACCGGTGAAAAACAGGACAGAAACAAATCCTGCACCAGATTTGCAAAACCGTATGACCAAATGTGGCCAATCCGCTACCATAGGGATGTATGGGGGGCAAAAACATTCCTTTTCTGTTTGTTTCAAAAAGGAACAGAACAGGATGGTAAAAAAGATAGTGTGAAGCCAGCCTAAGTCTTGGTGATTGTTGAGGAAGTCACTCAGACTTCCAGATACCTTTTCACTCATCACATAAACTACTACTGAACATGGAACTGAATTTCCAAAATCAGTCATTATCTGCATTTGCTTGCATTGACTGTGGGTAATTGATTCAAAATTCATCTGAGACAAGGATTAGGAACAGCTAAGTTGGAAGGACCCATTCAAATTGCTGCCATTGACAGGATGCCATTACTCCAGAAAGTTGTCCAGCTGTTAAAGGTGGAATTCACACTTATAGTGGGAATACTTCTGAGTCCATCTTTTGACATCTATTGGAAATTTGAATGCGTGTTTGGTATTGGGAATTCCATGAAGACCCAACTGTCATAAGGGATGTCTTAATTCTGTACTTGTCCGCTAGGCTGTAGAGTCTGCCAGGATACCGGAAGGACTTTGGAGATGTGTTTTAGGGAAATAAAGCAAAATATTACCCTCCATCATCCTTATGACTGTGCTATTAATCTTAAATCTAATGCCAAATGACCTAAAGCTCATCTGAATCATTTATCATGTCCTGAACTGACCACAATGAAAAGAATGTGTTAACAAACGTTTAGGGTGATATTTATCCTTCTTCCTCACCTGCAGCTATTAGGTTTTTCTTTGTTAAAAATAAATTATGGTTTAAAATACTGTTTCACTTACACTTGTCCTGAACATACATAATCAACTTGAAGGGGCAAAATGTTTTTTTAAAGTTTATATTTGAGAATCTTATAATTTGATATACTGTATATCTGGAAGTGTGATGAGTTGAAGACAACGTAGGAAGGCCTATTTTAAAATCTTGTCATGCCTTTTGGGATAACCAACGCACCAGCAGTTTTTCAAAACATTTTGAATGATATCTTTTATGATTGTATTGGAAATTTTATTATAGTACTGTATATCTTGATGATATTTCAATTTTTTAGCCTGAGTTGGATTCACATTATGTACATGTTTGTTTTGTTTTTCAAAAGCTTAGAGAAAATTCTTTGTTTGCTAAGTTGAAGAAATGTACTTTTTGTGGGCAAGAAATATAACTCCTGGCGTTTGGTGTATCAGCAGAAGGGTTTAAGATGGATCCTGAAAAAGTGCAGGCCATAATTGATTGGGTTCAACCTCAGGAACTTAAAGCATTGTAACAGTTTCTAGGATTTGCCAATTACTACAAAAAAATTTATTAGGAGTTTTGTTAGGGTCGTTAACCTCTTACTGATCTCATATTTAAGAGGGTGTATATTAGTGATGGGCGAATCCTAAATTACTCGGAATCGCTTGACTCTAGCGAGTCCGAGCACAGGACTCGCTACTCGTTGCGAGTGTAGCGAGTCCAATGTTAATGAATGGGGAAGCGAGTAATAGCGAGTAGTGTGAGATTTACAAATCGCAGATGTGTCTCGGAAGCTTCAGCCTGAAGCAATCCTAGTTTTGTCATTTATTTGCATTGGACTCGTTTACCTTGCAACTGTAATCGCTGGCTGGGAAACTCGCACAGATAAGAGTCCTGCTTTCTCCTCTGTGCTGGCTGCCAGCTCCAGGGTCCTAGAGCCTGCCTGCTGCCTGATGTAGCAGAGCTGAGATTGTTCTCAGTCTGCTCATTCCCTGTGTACAGACATGAATGTCTGTGCACAGAGATGATGTAGCAGAGCTGAGATTGTTCTCAGTCTGCTCATTCCCTGTGCATAGACATCTATATTTATGCACAGGGGATGTAGCAGAGAGGACATCGCGTTTTGGACTGCGTCGGACGGAAGAGGATTTTTTTAATTAAAGATGGAGTCCCTAATGGCTTTTTTTTTTATTTCTAATAAAAAATTTTCTTTGTGTTGTTTTTTTTAAAACAATTTAATAGAAATTCATGGCGGTCATGTCTAATATTGGCGTGACCGCCATAAATTTCGGGCTTAGGGCCAGCTGATAATACAAAGCTGGCCCTAACCTCTTTATTACCCAGCGTGCCACCGCTAACAGGGCCGCTGGAAGAGCGGGGTTCAGCGCCAGAGGATGGCGCTTCAATGAACGCGCCATCTTCTGGGGCGGCTGCGGGCTGCAATTTGCAGCGGGGGGTGCCCAGAAAGCTTGGGCATCCCTGCGCTGCGGATTCCAGCCCCCAGCTGCTTAGCTGTACCTGGCTAGACATAGAAATTGCGCAGAGCCCCATGCATTTTTTTTTTATTATTTCATGAATTTCAGAGTCAGAGTCTCAGAGTCAGAGTCAGAATCTCAGAATTTCATGAAATAATTAAAAAAAAAAGCGTGGGGCTCCGCGCAATTTCTATGTCTAGCCAGGTACAGCTAAGCAGCTGGGGGCTGGAATCCGCAGCGCAGGGATGCCCAAGCTTTCTGGTCACCCCCCGCTGCAAATTGCAGCCCGCAGCCGCCCCAGAAGATGGCGCGTTCATTGAAGCGCCATCCTCTGGCGCTGAACCCCGCTCTTCCAGCGGCCCTGGTGGCGGTAGCACGCTGGGTAATAAAGGGGTTAATACCAGCTTTGTTATACAAGCTGGTATTAAGCCCGAGATTCTTAATGTCAGGCCACGTTTGACCCAGCCACTAAGAATCTCCAATAAAGGGTTAAAAAAACACAACACAGAGAAAAATTTTTATTTGAAATAAAAAAAAAAAGCCATTAGGGACTCCATCTTTAATTAAAAAAATCCTCTTCCGTCCGACGTAGTCCAAAACGCGATGTCCTCTCTGCTACATCCCCTGTGTATAGATAGATGTCTATGCACAGGGAATGAGCAGACTGAGAACAATCTCAGCACTGCTACATCATGTCTGTGAGCAGGCGGGCTCTAGGACCCTGGAGCTGCACAGAGAAGACAGCTGGACTCGGCTGGCAAAGAAACAGCAGTTACTTTGCGAGTTTCCCTGCTATCACTGGCACAGTAGCCGAGTCTAATGCAAACAATGGCAATCCTAGTTTTGTCAGCGTTTCTGACAAAACTAGGATTGATATTGATTTGCATTGGACTCGTGCGAGTAATCACTGGGAAACTCGCCGAGTAACGAGTCCTGCGAGTCCCTTACTACTCGCCGAGTAACGAGTCCTAGCGAGTAGATTCGCCCATCCCTAGTGTATATTTAGAGCTTGGTTTTTGGATGATGTTGGGAACTGTACTAAATTAGGGATGGGCGAGTCTACTCGCTAGGACTCGTTACTCGGCGAGTAGTAAGGGACTCGCAGGACTCGGTACTCTGCGAGTTTCCCAGCGATTACTCACACAGTAAGAAGTCCAATGCAAATCAATGGCAATCCTAGTTTTGTCAGAGACTCTGACAAAACTAGGATTGCCATTGACTTGCATTGGACTCGTTACTGTGCAAGTAATCGCAGGGAAACTCGCACAGTAAGGAGTCCAGCTGTCTGCTCTGTGTCGGGCTCGGGTCCTGCAGGCTGCCGCAGCTCCAGGGTCCTAGAGCCCGCCTGCTCTCCCTGTGCACAGAGATGATGTAGCAGAGCTGAGATTGTTCTCAGTCTGCTTATTCCCTGTGCATAGACATCTATATCTATGCACAGGGATGTAGCAGAGAGGACATCGCGTTTTGGACTACGTCGGATGGAAGAGGATTTTTTTAATTAAAGATGGAGTCCCTAATGGCTTTTTTTTTTTATTTCTAATAAAAAATTTTCTCTGTATTGTGGTTTTTTTAACCCTTTATTGCAGATTGTTAGTGGCCGGGTCAAACGTGGCCTGACATTAAGAATCTCGAGCTTAATACCAGCTTGTATAACAAAGCTGGTATTAACCCCTTTATTACCCAGAGTGCCACCGCCACCAGGGCCGCTGGAAGAGCGGGGTTCAGCGCCAGAGGATGGTGCTTCAATGAGCGCGCCATCTTCTGGGGCGGCTGCGGGCTGCAATTTGCAGCGGGGGGTGCCCAGAAAGCTTGGGCCTCCCTGCGCTGCGGATTCCAGCCCCCAGCTGCTTAGCTGTACCTGGCTAGACATAGAAATTGCGCGGAGCCCCACGCATTTTTTTTTTATTATTTCATGAAATTCATGAAATAATAAAAAAAAGGCTCCCCTATATTCTTGTGTCCGGCCAGGTACAAATAGGCACCTGGGGGTTGGGGGCAGCCCGTCGCTGCCTGCTGGATCCGGCTGGTTCCAGTAATACGGCGAAGCCCACGTCAAATTTTTTTCTGACAAATCCATAAAACAATGTAAATAAAAGGGACTGCATCTTTATTAACCCCTGGACCATGGGCGAGGGGTTAATAAAGGTGCAGTCCCTTTTTTAGGATTGTTTTATTGATTTTTCAGAAAAAAAATGACGTGGGCTTCGCCGTATTTCTGGAACCAGCCGGATCCAGCAGGCAGCAACGGGCTGCCCCCAACCCCCAGGTGCCTATTTGTACCTGGCCGGACACAAGAATATAGGGGAGCCCTTTTTTTTTTATTATTTCATGAATTTCATGAAATAATAAAAAAAAAATGCGTGGGGCTCCGCGCAATTTCTATGTCTGGCCAGGTACAGCTAAGCAGCTGGGGGCTGGAATCCGCAGCGCAGGGAGGCCCAAGCTTTCTGGGCACCCCCCGCTGCAAATTGCAGCCCACAGCCGCCCCACGTTCATTGAAGCGCCATCCTCTGGCGCTGAACCCCTAAGAATCTCCAATAAAGGGTTAAAAAAAACAGCACACAGAGAAAAATTATTTATTAAAAATAAAGACACAGACACCATTAGGGACTCCAACTTTATTACCACCACATATCCTTCCAAAGACCCAGGTCTTCTCTCTTCTTTCTTCTCTCTTCTGTCTTCTGTCTTCCTTCTTCTTCTTGTTGCAGCGCCGGTAAGCAGAGAGTTAACTGTGCTGTGACAGCGGGAGCCTATTAAACATGATTTAGCTATTGTAGCAGATAGAGCCTGAAGCTTCCGAGACACATCTGCGATTTGTAAATCGCACATTACTCGCTATTACTCGCGTCCCCATTCATTAACATTGGACTCGCTAGACTCGCATCGAGTAGCGAGTCCCGGGCTCGGACTCGCTAGAGTCAAGCGATTCCGAGTAATTTAGGACTCGCCCATCACTATACTAAATTAAAGAGTTTTGTCCACTCAAGTTTTAATCCAATTCAAACTTCATTGTGGAGGTTGACACTTTTAGGCTGGCTTCACACTACGTTTTTTGTGATCCTGTTCTGTTCGTTTTTGAAACAAACAGAACAGGATCGTTTTTGCCTCCCATATATGCCTATGATGCCGGATTGGCCACATTTGGCCATCCGGTTTTGTGTATTCAGTTCCAGATTCGTTTCTGTCCTGTTTTTCACCAGTCCCAAAAACGAAGTCTGCAGCATTTTTAGGCTCCGGTGACAAAACCGGACAGAAACAAATCCGGACCGGGACACTTAACATGGGGGCTTATGGAGCCGGATCCGGAAAAAAAAAAAGAATAGTTTCCTGGATCCGGTTCCAGGACACAGAGCATGCTCAGAACAAAAGCAATGCTCTGTACCCGTGGTACATGTGTGTAATTTCACTTTATCAGTGTATCTATATACACTTCTAAAGTGAAATTAATTCAATGTATGGTTAAAAATAAAAAAAATAATAGATTCTCACATATCCGCCGACACCGAGTGTGAATTAATTAATCTCCGAAGGCATAAGGACCTGTGCATCAGCTGACCGGGAAGGGGCGGGGCAACCCAATCAGCTGATAGGTCACATGACCGCATCAGCGCAGTTTAAATCTTTAAAACCGTGCTGATGCGGTCATGTGATCCATCAGCTGATCGGGTTGCCCCTCCCCTTCCCGGTCAGCTGATGCACAGGTCCTTTTGTCTTTGGAGATGAATTCATCGCGGTACACTCGGAGTCGGCGGATATGTGGGAATTTATTATTTTTTTTATTTTTAACCATCCATTGATTTAATTTCAATTTAGCAGTGTATATAGATACACTGCTAAAGTGAAAGCGGACAGCGCCGACAGCACTTGTCTGGCTCGGCTCCACCCTGCTCTCTCTGTGTCTAGATTCTGGACCCAGAGACAGAAATGGCATCCGGTGCTGTCCATTCCTGTTTGTGGGGTCCAGCAAAAAACAGGATCCCCATGAACAGGAACAAAGCGTAGTGTGAAGCCAGCCTTAAAATCAGATAAGGGGCTGTTTGATTTCAAGGTCCCAAAACACTGATAAACTTGCGGCCATGTTCATTTTTCTGTAGGAAATTTTTGTGTGATAAGAGAAATTATGATGTTGGGAATCGCGAGCTGCTTGTGGTCATATTAGCTTTTGATGAATGGAAACATTTTTAGAGGGAGGTAATCATCAAGTCATGGTTGTGATGAATCATAACAATTGAGATTACAGCTGAAAGTGTTGGCACCCTTGAAATTGTTTTCAAAAATGAAATGTTTCTCCCCAAAAAATTTGATGCAGGAATAGATGGCACTGCTATACTTGTGCAAGCACAGGCTTTTTTTCACTTGAAGTTGCAAGTTCACATTGTGCAGCAAGACAAACAGTGTGAATTAGAAGGGGAGCCAGTGCAGGTGCATGTGGCTGGACTATGATCGTTTCCCGCCACCAGGATCTTCTATGGGAGGCGTAAAACAATCATAGTCTAGCCACATGCACCTGCACTGGCCCCCCTCCTAACAAACACATGGAGATGGGATTCGCTCTGTTTCCTGACACCATCTGGCACCCCGAGACGCAATCATGGGGCGCCGATGTATTGCCATGATAGCAAGGTGGCAGATGATTACCCCTGTAGCAGTGAAGATGCAGTTCCTGTAAATGCTGGTCTAGGGTAGGCATGCACAGAGGATGATCATTTCTGCTGAACAGAGTCGTGCATAGAATGGCTCTCAACAGCAGAAGCGATCAGACTGTGCAGTGTTGAAGCACTCTAGGGGCCAAGTAAAATAATTAAAAAGTGGGAAAAAAGGTTTTTAAAAATATGAAAAAAGATAAAAACATTAAAGTTCAAATCACTCCCCTTTTGCTCATTGAAAATAAAACTATTAAGAAAAAATAAACAGAGTTGGAATCGCCGAGTTCAGAAATGCCCGAGCTAGCTAATATATAAAGTTGAGTATATGTGTGTGTATGTGCCTAAAAGAATGTTCACTGTCGCATTTACAATCACAAAATTTTGCACAGTCACCTCATTTGACTTAGGTAACATTATTGACTATGTTTTGAGGGGAAATTTTAACCCTGTGATTTACAGTCAGTTGCCAAAAAAAGGCCTATTTATTGTGTGTATTTGTGAGGTAATAGATACTGCCTTGCCTATTTAGAATGCCTCAGGGGCATGCTGAGCTGTCGGTATGTTGAATAACATCTCAGCCATCCAATATGAGACAGGAAGGTGCTCTATGTGTTCCCTTTTCTGAGAGATTGCCCAGCTATTTAGCTGAGCAGTCAGTCTCAGATCACTGCCATGCAGAAAGAAAAAGAAAAGAGCGCATGTGTAGACACACAGGGCTATTTGTATAAATAAAAAGTGCCAGTGCACTCACCTATAATGGTTGTGTACATCTACACAACCAAGATTAAACGTGTGGGTGATGGGGCTCCGGGTCGCCTCTTTCTATTAGTGCTGCCGTCCTGCCGGTGTTTGCGTTCACAACTCCGTGCTCCGCGAATTTCACGTAATCCTACCGGACCGGATACCGCGTCACTGCAGGTCCTCAGTATGTTTATCCCGGTAATTAGGTAACCACAGGTCCTCAACACTCCAGATATGCCAGGCTGCTCCTGCCGCTTTGGCTCCGTAGAGAGAACTCACATAAAAACAATAGTACAGCAACAGTACACCTGATGAAGACGACTTAGACCGTCGAAACGCGTTGTGGCAGTGGTATTGGAGGAAGAATAAAGGTCGGTTCTCATCCACTAATTTGTCCAGTATTCCTTTGGCGCTCCCTGAGACCGCTGTACTATTGTTTTTATGTCAGATCACTGCCAGTCATAGTATTTGCTCATTGGTCCATGTTGGCCTAATTTATCTGTGCTCTGTATTTCAATATATTGCTGCCAGGCCTTGGAACTTCTTTGACCATCCATATGTTTTGACTTTTTGCTGTGATCCGCTATCCTTCTGGTATTCTAGCCTTGGACCGTGACCTGACTATGCTTTTGTTTTTCTCTTTAATTTACGACGTGGTATTTGACTCAGAACATTTGACTACCCCATCACACGACTTGTCCATGAGTAGTGACTAGCATCACAATTACCTGAACTAATTCGGTGAACAGTTGCTTGTCCCTTGGTGGACTTCCTCTGGAGCCAGGATACTCCCAGTCAATATCCAATCCATCAAACTCATATTTTCTCAGAAAATCAATAACTGATGCAATAAAGGTTTGACGGTTCTTGGGTGTCGACACCATGGTAGTGAAACTGCAGTTAGAAAGAAAAGTGATCTGCATTGCATAGATGATTTACTGCTGCTTAAAAGAGTGTTCTGGTTCACAAAAATATCACATGTCCTGAGTATATATGATATATTTAATAGATAGGAGTGGGTTGCGCTGATAGACTCCCCCCCCCCAGCCTTTCAATTACTAGAATACTGGATCTACTTTCAGAATTATTAAGAAGAAGATGAATGGGGCAGCAGGGCGCTACTTCTGCCACCTTACTCCATTCAATTACCCCTGAACTAATCTGAAAACCATAGGTGGCCAAAAGTGGACCCATTCCAATCTAGTAATATTACATATTGCATGATTAAGGAATAATTTCAGGTAACTCCAAAACTCATTAAGTTATTTACTTACGGCCTTGTTCCAAAATTCCATCCTCCAAGAGATATTAAGGTTTTCAAGTCACTATTTCTACAAAGAAAACATAACTTTATTTATACAATATTTAGCAAATCATATTTTCTAATATGTTTAGAAACTACATATGAGGTTTAACTTGGAAGTTACAATTTACAAAATCAACAAATTAATATGTCATTCAGAAACCTTAATTTTCATAGTTCCATGATAAGTGATATGTGTATGTTGAATCATTGAATAGTAGTGTGATATCATTGTTTAAATGGCATTTTTTACTCTTTAGGTATAAAGCTCTGTTCATACATGTCTTTTTTTCTATGCACTCAATATTAAAATAAGAAGTAACATAATATTTCTAGAAATTATAATGCATTTTTCCTTTGGCTATACGTAGACTGCCCTGCCCTCCACATTCATTGTGTATGGAAACAAAGGAAAACAAACTGCGGTGCTTAGGGGAGTGTTGGAGCACAAAGGGGCAAGATTAGAGGTTTTATGGCACAAACCTTGATTTAAAGCTCAATACGCCATAACGCATTTCAATAGCCATCACTATGTTCATCATGTTGTGGATGTAGATAGCGGTAACTATTGAAACGCATTGTGGCGTATTGAGCTTTAAATCAAGGTTTGTGCCATAAAACCTCTAATCTTGACCCTTTGTGCTCCAGCGCTCCTCTAAGCACCGCGGTTTGCTTTCCTTTGTTTCCATAATCCTCCCCTTCGCGGGTGAGCGGTGGGAGCTGCACCGGGCATACATTTACTTCCAGCAACAAAGGACTTGTCATGACGTCATTAAGGAACGCCCTCTCTGATCATGCGGTCGGGTCCCATGACCGCCACCGGGAGAATCTTGTCACCGCGGTCTCCTGCAATTGTCCCTGAATTACCGGATCTCACCTACACGCTTTCACCTTTGTTGTGAGATGTCTGCACAACTGTCATAGGTGGGTAGCCACAAGGCTCATAACTTGTTAATTTCCTTAGTGGGTGCCTCTGATGGTGTGCTCCATGTTTGCTTCTTTTCCACATTCATTGTATATAGCACAGAGCAACGCATAGTTATTTTATCAAATGAGTATGTAATTATATTGTAGAGTACCAAATCTATTGCTAGCAGCTGTCCTAAGATGATCTGGACTCCAAGTAATGTACAGAAACAGTACAGTCATAGGCAAAAGTATTGACACAATTTAAATTGCTCCAGAGGATCAAATATTTCTCCTAAAAAATTATTAAAGGCTAACGTTTTTTTTTTAAAAAGTTTATTTTCTTTGTGTGCATTAGAACAACACAAAAAAATAGAAAAAGGGCAAATTGGACTTAATTTCACACAAAATTGATGGCACCTTTCCAATGTTGGTAAAACGACTTTGTTGTGTGATGCTCAATGAAACTCACCTGTGGCAAATAACAGGTTTGGGCAATATGAAAATCACACAAGATGAATAGGGGACAATTTGACTCATTCTTTGTAATGTGTGTCTGTGTGTGCCCCACTAAGCATGGAAAGCAGAAAGAGGAGACAAGAACTCTCTGAGGACTGTCTGAGGATTGTTGAAAACTATCAACCCTCTTTTAAGATCTTGATGTTCCTTTGTCCACGCTGTGCTAAATAATCCAAAAGGTAACAACCCATGGCACTGTAGCTAATCTCCCTGAACATGGGTGGCAGAGAAAATTTACAAATAGCTGCAACGTAGGATACTCTGGATGGTGAATCAAGTCCCAAAGAAATTCAATCTGTCCTGCAGCCTCAGAGCACTTTATTGTCAGTGCAGACTATCTGTTGACATTTGAATTAAATGAAACACTATGGCAGGAGACCCAGGAGGACCCCATTGTTGACACTGAAACATAAGAAAGCTAGACTGCAGTTTGCAAAAATATAATTGAGTAAGCCAAAATACTTCTGGGAAAGGTTCTTGTGGGTAGATAAGACCAAGATAGAGCTTTTTCTTAAAGCACATCATTCTATTGTTTATCAAAAATTCAATGAAGCCTATAAAAAAAGGACTCAGCCTCTACAGTCAAATATTGGGAAAGTTTAAAGATGTTTTGGGGTTGTTTTGCTGCCTCTGGCACTTGGTGACCTAACTGTATACAAAGCATCATGAAATCTGAAAATTACTAAAGGATTTTGAGTTACAATATAATACCCAGTGTCAGAAAGTTGAGTTTATGTCCTAGGTCATTAGTCTTCTAAATGGAACATGACCTCAAACAACTTCAAGAAACACCCAGAAATGAATGGAAACAAACCACTGGAGAGTTCTGAAGTGGCATGCAATGAGTCTGGATCTAAATGCCATTGAACACCTTTGGACATAGAATCATTGAACACCTTTAACACCTTAAAATTGCTGTTGAGAAAAAAAGAACTCTTCAAATATGAGATAACTGGATCAGTTTGCCGGAGAAGAGTAATCAAAATTCCAGTTGAGAAGTTGTAAGAAGCTTGTTGATGGTTATAGGAAGTGATGGATAGCAGTAATTTATTCCAAAGGATATGCAACCAAATAATAAGCTGAGGATGCCAACAATTTTGTCCAGTCTATATTTGATGCTTTGGTGAATATATGTGCAATTCGCCTTTCTCTCTTTTTTGTGTTGGTTCAATGCGCACAAATTAACTAAATATGAGTATAACTAAACATATGTAATTTCAATAATTTTCTGAAATACTTAATTGTCTGGAAGAATTTCAAGGGTACCAACACTTTTAGCCATGACCGTATGTATAAGAGTGTTTATGGGATGAGCCATGGCTGCAATATTTAGAAGTGTCTACTGTTATCTAGCTAATTCCAGATTGTTATAAAGAAAGCTTATAAAAGAACTTGGATGAAATGTTTCATGTTGAACCTGGACACATGATGCAATAGTGGCTACAAAGTGGAGTAAAAGATTTTTTTTTAATTCTGCCTCTCCATTCTGGAGACATTAACAAATCATTTGCACTCTAAAAAGACAATTTTGGTAATCCAAGTGTGTGTTATCAGATAGTTTTCACTGTACTGTACTTCTAACTGGATGATATTCTCTAATCATAAGCAGACAGCAACACTCAAAGGCAAGAAGAACACACCCTACCACCATAGCTTAGTGTAGGTTTCCCAGTGTGTGGGATGTATGACAGACAGGACTGATCTCCTGGTCTAACCTCCTTCATGAGTAGAGATGAGCGAACCTTTCAATGTTCAGTTTAGTTCCAGTCGCTGAACTTCCCGGGGTTGAGCAACCCTGTTTGGGTTCGGAGTTTG
The DNA here is from genome assembly GCA_033576535.1 of Allobates femoralis. Lineage (NCBI taxonomy): Eukaryota > Metazoa > Chordata > Amphibia > Anura > Aromobatidae > Allobates > Allobates femoralis. The sequence continues at coordinate 258,137,180 of JARQOC010000002.1, read as the reverse complement.
GGTGTTTAAAATTTGCAAAGCACTGGAGTGAGCATCACTGTGATTGGGTACAGTCGGTGCTTGGCCCAGTGCGAGCCACGTGCAGTGTTTGATCAGGTGGGACTGGGCTTAAAAGCATAGTTTTTGGGGGTATTGTATGGCCAAAATCCCTGAAGTGTTTTACTTATGGCTGGCTGTATGTGGGCAGAGAGCTGAACTGCCAATCATTGACTTCCATTGATGTTCGGGTCAAGTTTAAGGTCACACCAATTTCAAAAGGTTCACTCATCTCTATTCATGATTCAGTGTTGGTAGAACAACCGTGCAGCTGAGTTTGGCTGTATCACATTACAAATCCTTCTAACAGCTCTCCTCATCTCCTAGCACTATCACCTCTGCTGTACTAACCCCTCCCTCTCATGGTCAGTGTCACATTTATGTCTGTTATGATCAACATATAATCACTCTGCAGTAAGATCAGAGCAGGCTGTTATTATATTTCACATAGAAGTCCAAAACAGTCAAATTACCCCTGTGTGAGTCATAAGGATATCCAGTCAGTTTGGATGTTCCAAAATGGCTGACAGTGTTCTCTACATGGCACTAAAGTAATGAAAGTATGGTACATACTGCTTCTTTAGGCTTTTGAATGCATTGTATTGGCTGACATCATTCCATTCTAAGGCCTTGATTTGATTGTTGGACATTCCAGCATAGGCGTAGATTAGGTGTGTACACAGACATGGATCAATATTATCTGTGGTAAATTTGCCTAGTCCAGGTCGATACTGTGCCCAGTTGGTAAAATAGCAAACCAATTTATAAGCCGAGCCTGTGTTTGGTAGGGGACAAAAAATTATTTGTAAGCTGCTTATAAAGTACAATATTTGAAATTCAGTATATATAGTTTACCTTTAACTAATGTATAATATACTGTATAGCTATGTAGGACACCTTACAACAATTATGACCAAGCGTTACAGTAAAAATAGAAACGTTACAGGGGGTGAAATAAGTATTGAACACAAGACCAATTTTCTAAGTAAATATATTTCTAAAGGTGGTATTAGCATGAATTTCTCATAAGATGTCGCTAACAACCCATCCAATCAACACAGGCAAAGAAATCAAACCATATTTGTCCATAAATGTAGAGATTTATAATAAAAAATGACAAAAAAAAAGTATTGAATATGTTTAGTGAAATTTATTTAACCTTTTTGGCTACTTTCACATTAGCATTTGTAAATGCAGTGTAAGTATGCAAACACACAGACATAATTCTGTGAACGCAGCGCAACAAAAAGGTATGTGCATGCGTTCACAGAATTGTGTCCATAGGAATCCATTGCCGCCCATTGAAACCTATTATAAAGCAGCCAGGGGAGAGAGAGAGAGGGAGAGAGAGAGAAAGAGAGAGGGAGAGGGGGGAGAGAGAGAGAGTGAGTGAGAAATCCCTGGGAGGAGTTCGATTTCAACACATGCACAAATGCATTGCTCAGGAGTGATTTTGGCCCCATTCTTACACACAAACACTCTTCAATTCCTGAAGGTTCCATGTGCTCCTTCTATGAACTCTTTAGTTCTTTCCATAAATCTATTGGATTCAGGTCAGGTGATCACTGATTGGCTCGGCCATTCTAGCAGCTCTATTTTCTTTGTCTAAGTAAATTGAGAGTTTCCTTGACTGTATGTTTGGGATCATTTTCTTGTTGAAATGTTCACCCTCATTTCAACTTCTTCATTCTGGTAGATGGCAGCAGATTTTTGTAAAGAATGTCTCAGATCATTTGTCCATTCATCTTTCCTTCAATTATTTGAAGTTTGCCAGTGCCATATAATGAAAAACAGCCACACACCATGATGATCCTACCTCATATACTCACTGTTAGTATGGTGTTTTTGAAATGATATGTAGTGCCTTTTAGTCTTCAATCATGACATGTATTTTGGCATCCAAATTTGGTCTCATCTGACGAGACTATTCTACCAGTATTTACCAGGCTTCTCTAATTGTTGTTGAGCACACTTTAAATGCGCTTGAACATACTTTTTATTCGGAAAGGGAGTCTTGTGTGATGAACGTGCATATAGTCTATGTAGGTTGAGTGCATTACTTATTATTTTCTTATAACAATTGTACCTGCTGATTCCAAGTCTTTCTGAAGCTCTCCACAGGTGGTTCTTGTCTTTTGGTGGACTTTTCTGATAATTCTTTTTACTCTACTGTCTGAAATCTTGCAGGGGACATCTGGTTGATACTGATTTATTGCACAATTATATTCTTTCCACTTGCAGAAAATGTCCCCAACAATGCTCACTGGAACCTTTGGTAGTTTACAAACATTTCTGTAACCAATGGCATTACTATGCTGTCTACAGTAAGGTTGCAAAGGTCTTGAGACAGCTCATTAGTTTTACTCATCATCAGATGTTTCATGTGTGACACCTTGGTAATGAGATACCTTTTTATTGGCCATCAGTTGAACTAGCTGATATTTTTCACTAGGGGCAGGATTGCTTTCTAATTAAAGATAGATTTCAGCTGGTGTCATGATATTGCATGGCTTTTTCTTCATAAGTTAAATACATATTCCCTGTGTCATTTCTCATTATTATACGGTTGTATAATTTATGGACATCTATGGTTTGATTTCTTTGCCTGTGTGGCTGTGGATTGTATCAGTTGCTACTGACTTCTTGTAAGAACTTCAATGTGTCAATAATCTGTAGAACAGTCAGATAAAACTCATACTGTACATAATTAATTTGGAATGAACCCTAACCCGATCCGTCCTCTTCTACTTCACAGTGTGAGTCTCACCCAGATAATGAAGGAGGGGATTCTGCAGCAGCTTTTTTTCCTCATTCTTCACCTAGGGTCACACTTGAGCCCTCGATCTGTTAAAAGCATCAGTTTTTCAACTTTAAAATTCTAAGGCTATGCGTTTTTGTAACGGATCCAAAAAATGCTGCAAACAGTATTTTTGGGTGCAGGAAAAAAACGCATCCGTGTTTCTAACATGGGACCCTCATCCGTTAACGCATGGTACATATAGGTTAATGCTAGCGTTTTTAGCCATAAAAATGGCAAACTTAAAGAACGAATAGAAGTACTGGAGGCTCAAAAAACAGCCTTACAATAATGGATCCGTTATTGGATCCATTGAAAAAAAAACTGACTGCCGTGTGTGACCCAGCCTTCCTCCTTGATTACTACTTACTATTTCAACCTAGTCAATGTTATCAATAAATGAGAACATTTCTTAACATCTATTGTAAATCTGCATGCAGTGAATATATTTTTATAGATTCACATGCAGTGTTGTACTGGGGTGCCAAGGGTTTACCAGTGACATTGGCTCTGGGGATCCGCTATTCAGCTACATGCAAATACTTTATTAAACTCAGTCACACAATTATCTAGGATTCTTTGCAATATTATAATGGGTAGTTTGGGAAATGAATGATGAGATAATGCCTTTGTCTGTATATACTAGTGCATCTCAATGAATTAGAATATTATCAAAAATCAATGTAATATTGACATTTTTCAGGGTGTTTCTGGAGCCCTGATAAACGTTGACTAATAAATTAATATTATATTCATCCTTTGATGTCTTGTGGAATATAGCAGTGCAGTTTTAAACCCTTCATTCAGGCTGGCTTCACACCACGGCAAGATCTGATACGGGGCTGTCAGGGAAGAACCTGACAGCCCCGGACCAGATCAGCACACAGAACCGGAGGGCTATTATGCCCTCTGTTCCGGTGTGTAGCTGGACGCAGCTGCTGCTGCTGATGATTCAGGACCGCGGCTCGCAGGGAGCTGGCTGCGGTCCTGATATTACAGCAGTGTACAGCCACAGGTGTCCGGTTCCCGGATCCTCCCGGACCGGGGCAATCCAGCCCCATAGGCTCCCATGTTAGGGAGTGCAGGATTGAGAATCTGGGAGGATCCAATTTGGGGAGATTTTTCTCACCGGACACAAAAATGCGGTCCCCAACAATAATGGAAGTGGAGGAGAATACTGTCATAAAGCAAATAGATGAAGCAGCGACTCAGGAAGAAGTCATTATTATGGGGGACTTCAACTACCCTGAAATACATTGGGGATCAGAAACCTGCAGTTCCAGCAAAGGTAATAAGTTTTTGAAAACTATGAGAGACAATTACCCTTCACAACTGGTTCAGGACCCAACAAGAAGGGGGCACTGCTGGACCTAATATTAACCAACAGGCCGGACCGCATATCAAATATACAGGTTGGAGGTCACTTGGGTAATAGTGATCATAACATAATAAGCTTTCAAGTATCCTTTACTAAGATGTGTAGTAGAGGGGCTACAAGGACACTAAACTTCAGGAAGGCAAATTTCCAACGGTTGAGAGATGATCTAAGTGCAATAAACTGGGACGATGTCCTGAGACATAAAAGTACACAAAGCAAATGGGAGATGTTTATTAGCATCCTGAATAGGACCTGTGCACAATATATAACCTATGGGAATAAGCATGCTAGAAATAGGAGGAAACCACTATGTCTAAATAAAGCAGTAAGAGGTGCAATAAGTGACAAAAAGAAAGCATTTAGGGAATTAAAGCAAGTAGGTAGTGATGAGGCATTAAATAAATACAGAACATTAAATAACATCTGTAAAAAGCAAATCAAGGCAACAAAGATTGAGACAGAGAGACTCATTGCCAGAGAAAGTAAAAATAATCCCAAAATATTTTTTAACTACGTACATAGTAAGAAACTAAAAAATGATGGTGTTGGCCCCTTTAAAAATAGTCTGGGTGAAATGGTGGATGAGGATGAGGAAAAAGCCAATATGCTAAATGACCTTTTTTGAACAGTATTTACACAAGAAAATCCCATAATAGACAATATGATCAGTGATAACAAAAATTCTCAATTAAATGTCACCTGCTTAACCCAAGAGGAAGTACGGCATCGTCTAAAAATCACTAAAATTGACAAATCCCGGGCCCGGATGGGATACACCCCAGAGTGCTGCAGGAATTAAGTACTGTCATAGATAGACCATTATTTTTAATATTTAAAGATTCCATAATAACAGGGACTGTACCACAGGACTGGCGTATAGCAAATGTGGTGCCAATATTCAAAAAGGGGACAAAAACTGAACTTGGAAATTATAGGCCAGTAAGCTTAACCTCTACTGTGGGTAAAATCCTAGAGGGTTTTCTAAGAGATGCTATACTGGAGTATCTGAAGAAAAATAACCTCATGACCCATTATCAACATGGTTTCACGAGGGACCGTTCCTATCAAACTAATCTGATAAGCTTCTATGAAGAAGTAAGTTCTGGACTGGACCAAAGAAATGCAGTGGATGTGGTGTATATGGACTTTTCAAATGGTTTTGATACGGTGCCACACAAAAGGTTGATACATAAAATGAGGGCAATGGGGATAGGGCAAAATATGTGTAAGTGGGTTAAGAACTGGCTTAGTGATAGGAAACAAAGGGTGGTTATTAATGGAACACTCTCAGAATGGGTCACAGTTAACAGTGGGGTACCACAGGGGTCAGTGTTGGGCCCGCTTCTATTTAATATATTTATTAATGACCTTGTAGGGGGCATACAAAGTAGAATCTCAATATTTGCAGATGACACTAAACTCTGCAGGGTAATCAATACAGAGGAGGACAATTTTATATTACAGGAGGATTTATGTAAACTAGAAGCTTGGGCTGCTAAATGGCAAATGAGCTTAATGGGGATAAATGTAAAGTCATGCACTTGGGCAGAGGAAACAAAAGGTATAATTATGTGCTTAATTGTAAAACACTGGGCAAAACTTTCACTGAAAAAGACCTGGGTGTATGGGTAGATGACAAACTCACATTTAGTGGCCAGTGTCAGGCAGCTGCTGCAAAGGCAAATAAAATAATGGGATGCATTAAAAGAGGCATAGATGCTCATGAGGAGAACATAATTTTACCTCTATACAAGTCACTAGTGCGACCACACTTAGAATACTGTGTACAATTCTGGTCTCCGGTGTATAAGAAAGACATAGCTGAACTAGAGCGGGTCCAGAGAAGAGCGACAAAAGTCATTAGAGGACTAAGGGGTCTGCAATATCAAGACAGGTTATTAAACTTGGGGTTATTTAGCTTGGAAAAACAAAGGCTTAGGGGTGATCTTATAATAATGTATAAATATATGAGGGGACAGTACAGAGAACTTTCTAATGATCTCTTTACTCTTAGACCTGAGACGGGGACAAGGAGGCATCCTCTACGTCCGGAGGAAAGAAGGTTTAATCATAATCACAGACGCGGATTCTTTACTGTAAGAGCAGTGAGACTATGGAACTCTCTGCCACATGATGTTGTAATGAGTGAGTCACTACTAACATTTAAGAAGGGCCTGGATGCCTTTCTTGAAAATTATAATATTACCAGTTATATATACTAGATTCTTTGATAGGGCGTTGATCCAGGGAACTAGTCTGATTGCCATATCTGGAGTCAGGAAGGAATTTTTTTCCCCAATGTGGAGCTTAGTGTTGCCACATGGTTTTTTTTTGCCTTCCTCTGGATCAACATGTTAGGCTATGGGTTGAACTAGATGGACTTAGAGTCTTCCTTCAACCTTAAAAACTATGTTACTATGCTCCGATTTTATGTCCGGGAGAAAAATCAGATTCCTCCTGGATTCTCCCAGATATCCAAAAACCAGAAGCCTAAAGACATTCATCCGGCGTATTCCGGCCCATAGGGTTACTATGGGGCCGGAATCGGATCCGGGGTGTCCGGTTCACACTGGACAGCCCCGGATCCAAAAAAAACGTGGTGTGAAGCCAGCCTTAGCCTACATTAATTTTCTGAGATAATGACATTTGGGTTTTCACTGGCTGTAAGCCATAATTATCAAGATTAACAGAAATAAACACTTGAAATAGATCACTCTGTGTGTAAAGTGTTTCACATTTTGTACTGAATTACTGAAACAAATTAACTTTTGATGATATTATAATTCATTGAGATACACTAGTAGCTAATAAAGTGTATTGAGTCAGAAGGGGTGAGTGGACTTTCTCCTGCACATAGTCCTGGGACTCGTCTATTCTCTTGTGAACCAGTCTGACTCTTTTCACATGTACTTGCAAGAATTTCAATTGATAGTGTGAGTACGCTTTGCAAGAACAAATATATAGGTATGAGAACTTACCAATCTGAGCTCCAAGAGCCAGAGCCAAAACTGCAAGAAAAAAAGAATATGTCACATTGTATTTTGCAAAAATGTAATAATCAGTGTAGAGATTGCTTTATTTTGCACATTGCTAAAAGTACAAAACAGTGCATTATGCAAGAAGGTTCAAGTCACTTGTGCTACAAGAAATATTAAACAAAAGTAGTAATTAAAACAATTCTGAAAAACATACACATGATATCACCTCTCTTTTCACAATTTGGAAAAACAAATGAAAAAATTTGTGTAAATGAAAAAACTATATTTTTCCCACAAAAATGTAGCTTTTCCTGAGTAAAATATTGTTCCATAGGTGATTGAAAATCAATTTTGATATACAGTGCAAGCTCATAAGGGAACGAGCGCCATATTTAATTTCAGATATAGTTGAATTACCGTAGTAAAAAGAAAAGTAAAGGATTGAACCGGGAGGGGGGAGGGGGGGTTGTGGTGAGGGGGGGGTTGGAGGGTGGAGAGGGTGGGGGGTGCACCGGACCGGCCAGCTATTTACCCCTGCCTCCGCCGGCCGCAGACTCGCTCCCCGAGTCTCTGCTGCTCTTTCCGGAGATTCCCGAGCACTGACAGAAGCAGTGAATAAATTAACTTCCGTCACGGTCGGGAATCTCTGGCAGCAGAGCGAGTCATAATGACCTGAGCTGAACCCTGACTGTTTAGTCAGTTCTCAGCTCTGCTATATCCCTGTGTATCTAAGCACAAACAGGGATGTAGCAGAGCTCAGATTGCGTTTTGGACTACGTCGGACAGAAGAGGATTTTTGGAATAAAGATGGAGTCCCTAATGTCTTTTTGTTTTATTTTTAATTAAAAAAATTTCTCTGTGTTGTGTATTTTTTATATTGATTACTGGAAATTCATGGCGGTCATGTCTAATATTGGCGTGACCGCCATAAATTTCGGGCTTAGGACCAGCTGATAATACAAAGCTGGCCCTAACCCCTTTATTATCCAGTGAGCCACCCGCCACCAGGGCCACTGGAAGAGCGGGGTTCAGCACCAGAGGATGGCGCTTCAATGAACGTGCCATCTTCTGGGGCGGCTGCGGGCTGCAATTTGCAGCGGGGGGTGCCCAGAAAGCTTGGGCCTCTCTGCGCTGCGGATTCCAGCCCCCAGCTGCTTAGCTGTACCTGGCTGGAAATAGAAATTGCGCGGAGCCCCACGCATTTTTTTTTTATTATTTCATGAAAATCATGAAATAATAAAAAAAAAGGGCTTCCCTATTTTCTTGTGTCTGGCCAGGTGCAAATAGGCACCTGGGGGTTGGGGGCAGCCCGTCTCTGCCTGCTGGATCCGGCTGGTTACAGAAATATGGCGAAGCCCACGTCAAATTTTTTTCTGACAAATCCATAAAACAATATAAATAAAAGGGACTGCATCTTTATTAACCCCTGGACCATGGGCGAGGGGTTAATAAAGGTGCAGTCCCTTTTTTAAGATTGTTTTATTGATTTTTCTGAAAAGAAATTACGTGGGCTTCGCCGTATTTCTGTAACCAGCCGGATCCAGCAGGCAGCGACGGGCTGCCCCCAACCCCCAGGTGCCTATTTGTACCTGGCCGGACACAAGAATATAGGGGAGCCCTTTTTTTTTATTATTTCATGAATTTCATGAAATAATAAAATAAAAATGCGTGGGGCTCCGCGCAATTTCTATGTCTAGCCAGGTGCAGCTAAGCAGCTGGGGGCTGGAATCCGCAGCGCAGGGAGGCCCAAGCTTTCTGGGCACCCCCCGCTGCAAATTGCAGCCCGCAGCCGCCCCAGAAGATGGCGCGTTCATTGAAGCGCCATCCTCTGGCGCTGAACCCCGCTCTTCCAGTGGCCCTGGTGGTAGGTGGCTCACTGGGTAATAAAGAGGTTAGGGCCAGCTTTGTATTATCAGCTGGCCCTAAGCCCGAAATTTATGGCGGTCACGCCAATATTAGACATGACCGCCATGAATTTCTATTAAATTGTTTTAAAAAAAAACACAACACAGAGAAAAATTTTTTTATTAGAAATAAAAAAAAGCCATTAGGGACTCCATCTTTAATTAAAAAAATCCTCTTCCGTCCGACGTAGGACCGGGGGGACCGGACTCGTCACTGTGCAAGTAATCCCTGTGATTACTCGCACAGTAACGAGTCGGGCGAATCCCTTACTACTCGGAGAGTACCGAGTAGTAACGAGTAGACTCGCACATCCCTAATGACAACCTCTGAGAACATATCCACAGGTGTTGTGATGATTTTGATTCCATGGGTATTTTCCTGAAACAAGCAGCAATGGGTGTTGTTGAGTGAAAATTGCAAATTTATCATTGTAGTGCCCATACATTGAAGTGCCCAGTATTTTATTTCCAGCTTGTGCTTCTGGAGACAAGCAGTCCATAAATTTATTGGGCTCTCCTAAGTACAATAATGCCAAACAGGGGTGCTGACTGTGGCTAGGGTCACATTTGAGGTCGGGTTTTCAGATCCTGATCCAGTTTTGAGCATTAAAAATGCTCAAAACCGGATGAGGATCCGCAGCCCATAGGCGCCCATTAAAAAAATGGATTGCACTTAATGCAATCCGGTTCCCGCATTCCGGTTTCGCTGCCTGCATGAAAAATCATGCAGGCAGCATTTTTCGGAGTGGTTTGAAAACCGCAGCAGGGATGCTATAATGGGTGCCTATGGGAGCCCATCCGGCTACCGCAAGGCACATGTGAATGCCTGCGGTAGCCGTATGCTTTGTTCATCCCTGCTGCCGCGGGAATGAACAAAGGGTTAATGTTAATATTATATGTGGGCAACATGTCTCATGAGAGTGTCCACCCTCCCTAGAGACATGTTGGCCACATAATTTAACATTAGCTTTCAGGACCATGGATAGCGGCATGTACAGTACGCACATTACGTACTGTATCTCCTCCTTACAGCCAGGAGCCGCCAGCTTTCATTGATAAAACTGTAAAAGCCGACAAAGCCGTCAATACTGTAATAAAGAGATTTAACCCCTCACATGCCACTCTATGTGGCCAACATGTCTCTATGGAGGGTGGACACTCCCTGGAGACATGTTGCCCACATATAATAATAACATTAACCCTTTGTTCATCCCTGCAGCAGCAGGGATGAATAAGGCATTCGGCAACCGGATTGCACATTATGAGCAATCCGGTTACCGGATCCAGGTTTAGGGACACATTTTGAAGCCAAAATGTGTCTGAAGGCACGAGATTACCACATCCAGATCTGGATGCGGTAATCGCAATGTTCCTTCCAAATGTGACCCTAGCCTGTGTTTTAGGAACACTGAGGAGTTTCACAAGGGATGGAACATATAGACTTGGGAGAAAAGGATTCTCTGGATTTCTTTTGTGGGGAGTCAGAATGCCTTTCCAAATCCTTTTTGTTACCTGTAATATGAAAGCCCCCTATATTTCCATTGACAGATTAGAGACCTGAGTACGGACATGTTTTTTTTCTGGACTGAGTTAAAGCTTTCATTGGGAACATTTTACATAATATTTTGGATCCCATTTATCCAGTGCTCTACGCTAAGCGCTTATATTGTAATTGCCATCTAAATCACCATACAATGTCAAGGACATGAAACCTAATAACTATAATGTGGCAGCAGAATTACTCTGGACTTTATCTGGCCTCTGTTCAGCTGTGTCCTTTTCAGAAGTGACTGGTTGATGTACTTTTATGCATCACTAAAAAGATGGACACTGTCGGATCATTGGCAGACAGTCCAAAATGACTCATTCTATCTCATTCAGGGATTTTGTGTATATCATGTATTTCAGAGATTCACATGGAAATCCTGATATATAAGGGCTCAGCGTAGACAGCAGGATGAATGTGAATCAAGCCTTATGGCCACTTTACACGTCCCAACATCATTCCGATGCTGGATACAACGGCGCGGGAGCGCACATTTTTTGGGCAGTAATCCAAGATCGCATAGGAGATGTTACACAGCACGATATCGGCAAGCAACACAACTGCGATGTCTACGCCCCCTTGTACGAGCGACCCAGGAACGACCATTTAACATGGGCGAGAATAGGGGAAGTTGTACTCCAAGTCTGTGTTGGGCTTTCACACAGCACGATCCTGCCTGATCGTCCATCCAATATCGGGCAGTTGGAGAGCCTGCTCATTTCTTCCCCGACATTGGTTTGGCATCGTTCTTGCGTCGCATTGCACATTTACACCATACAACGCACAAACGATATCGGGGTCAACGCACGAACCACATGACTTTTTATCGGAGTTGGACACTGATATCGGGACGTATAAAGTGGCCATTATCGCAGTTGTGTTGCCTGCCAATATCGCGCTGTGTAACATCTCCTATGCGATCTTGGATTTCTGCCCAAAACGTGCGCGCTCCCGCGCCGTTGTATACAATATCGGTACGATGTTGGGACGTGTAAAGTGGCCATTACTGCTGTCTTTTGCGTTCAAATAAAGATGTGGTATTAGATTAGCGCTACAAACCACTCCAGGCGATCGTTCTGTATAAATTACCTTAAAGCTTTATTCAATCGATGTAGAATGCCCAGTCTCCACAACGCGTTTCGGCGCTAATTGCGCCTTTCTCAAGTGTCTCAAGGCGCAATTAGCGCCGAAACGCGTTGTGGAGACTGGGCATTCTACATCGATTGAATAAAGCTTTAAGGTAATTTATACAGAACGATCGCCTGGAGTGGTTTGTAGCGCTAATCTAATACCACATCTTTATTTGAACGCACACGTATCCTCCCATTGGGAAGCGTGGTATTCAGCAGCTGGGCACCCAGGACGCATCAGACGTCAATCACCACTTCTTTGGAACAAGCACGAGAATCAGCAGCGTGTGCATATTGGAAATCACGCTCATCCCTGCTTGCAGCACACCGGCTGATGTGGAAACCCTTTGGGGTAACAAATCAGTGCATAAACTAGTTGTGCGGTCAGCACAACTAGAGAAGGTGAGCCCTAGATATATTTAACCGCTCCCATGCCATAAAAATCAGCAGTTTGGCGCACCATTGTTTTTGTTTCTTATATTACTGCTGTCTTTAGAAGGAATAATGAATAAATCAACAGCAGGTCAAGAATTTTTTTAAACTTTTTATTCCAATCATCGTGCAATGTAAGGCTACATGCCCACTGGATATTTGAGCTGCTTTTTCATGTGCTGCATTTATGCTGTGTTTTTCAGCTGCACAAACACAACTGTGTTAAAAAAAGAACAGCACAAATATATTGCATTAGCTGTACTACCCGTCTACATCCGGGTTAATAAATAACTGCTGATAGCTATACAAAATAGAATTTGAATATGTCATATTAATGACCTGTAGGAAAATAGGAGCTGAGCTGTGATTGGTTGCTATAGGTAGCCTAAAAAAACTCCAGCCAACAGTAAACCCTCCCCCCGGCCGGGCAGTATATATTAACTCACACATACGCATAAAAGACAGCTCATGTGACTGACATCTGCCTTAATTCCCTATATGGCACATGTGTTGCACATTGGCTGTTTTTAAACAGATGTTTATTTTTGGAAATTAAAGATACCAGACGTATGAGGCGAGTTGTGTGAGGCGATTTGTGAACATCTGTGTCTGTCTGTGTGGTGTGTGTGTCCCTGGGGTGTGTGTGTGTCCGAGTGGTGTGTGTGTGTCCTTGTGGGAAGGAGGGGTGTCCCTGTGGTGTGTGTCCTTGAGGGGGGAGTGGTGTCTCTTTGTGGTGTGTGTTCATCCCTATGGAGTCTGTGTGTTCCCGTGGGCTGTGTATGTGTGTATGACCCTGTGGTGTGTGTGTCCCTGTGAAGTGAGTGCATATGTCCCTATAGGGTGTGTATGTGTGTGTTTCCCTGTGAGTGGGTGTCTGTGTGGTGTGTGTGTATCTGTGTTGTGTATGTGTCTCTATGTTGTGTGTGTCTCTGTGTGGTGTGTGTGTTTGTGTTCGGGTGCGTGGTGAGTATCCAATGTTTGGGCTCCACCTTAGCTGTTACTCTTTGTGTGCATGTGGTGTGTATACATGTCCCCGTGCGTGGTGAATATTCCATGTCAGGGCCCCACCTTAGTGACTATATGCTGGTATATGCTGTTACTCTTTGGTGCTGTCATTAAGCCCCTCTCATTCACAACTGTCAGCTGGTAACTGTCACTTTCTCTCCATTATGTAGATAGGGCCCAAATTGTTTGGTGAATTGGAACGGTGGGGTTAAAGTTTCACCTCACAACATAGCCTACGACGATCTCGGGGTCCAGACGTGTGACTGTGCAAAATTTTGTGGTCTGTAGTTGCGACGGTTTAGATGCCAATCCCAGACACACACAACACATACACACATACACACATTCAGCTTTATATATTAGATTTGGGCAACGTTTTTTCAATAGTAAACGCAGCTCAAAAACGGGCATGCTACATACAGACAGACAAGCCACACAGACAGATTTCCTCCCCGGTCTAACCCATTGTGAGCCCTGGCAATGTCTTCCTTCAGGGCATCAATCAACAGAACCTGTGGGTACGGCACTGACAAGACCTGGACATGTAACTCAGGCCAAGCCACGTGGGCAGGTCCTGTAATTCACTATGCACAGGTTCTGCTGGTGCCTGGAAGGAAGACATCGATGGGGCGTGCTGTGGGATCACTGGGGAGGGTGAGTATATGGTGCATTTTTACTGTGGGAAGAACAGTAAAAAAACATCAGGAACAGACTGTCTGAATACCAATCCATTTGTAATGCTTTTTTGGAAAATGCACAAATTAATTGACATGGTCATTTTTGAGTGCGTGCATTTTCTATGGAAAAAACGGACCACATGAAAGTGCACATGTGGGCACAGCATTTTACAAATCACATAGGCTTACATGATAATGCGGTGGGTGATCTATTTTTTCTGCAGAAATGCAGCAACAAAATGCAGCAGGAAGGCACATTGGGCACATAGCCTTAGTGATTAGGCAACTTTATTCTCTGGGTCAATGCAATTACAGCAATACCAGATTCATATATGCTTTGTTATGTTTGGATAATATCACACATTAAAAATATTTTGTTTGTTTAATTTTTCAAAAAAAGTTTTTCATCACCATTTTTTAAGAGCTATTATTTTATTAAATTTCTGCCAACAGAGTCATGTAAGGGCTTGTTTTTTGTTGGATGAGTTGCTGTTTTTATTGGTACTATTTCATGCACTCAACATTTTTTGGATTTTTTTATTCCAATTTTTAGGAGGCAGAATGAGCATGAAACAGCAATTCAGAATATAGTTTTTTTTTTTACACCATTCACTGCTTGGTAAAAGTGACAAGACAAAAATTATTCTTCGGGTAAGTATGATTACAGTGATAGCTCATTTTAATTTTTATTTTATTTGCCTCTTTTACACAATAAAAACTATTTCATAGAAAAAAAGAATTGTTTTTAAATGACCTTATTCTCAGAGCTATAGGTTTTTTATTTTTTTGCTGATGGAGCTTCATGGCATTTTTTTTTTGCAGGACAAGATGACGTTTTCAGTGATAGCATTTCTATTTATGATTAACATTTTGATCGCGTTTTGTTCTACTTTTTTATCATCAGTATGAAGAAAAAGCATCTTTTTGCCACATTTTTTTATGGTGTTCACCAAAGGGTTAAGTACAGGGTGGGCCATCTATATGGATGCACCTAAATAAAATAGGAATTAATGGTGATATCAACTTGAAATAACTTATGAAAGAATAAAGTTACATTAAAACCAAGCACACCACTGCTTTTCTTATGAAATTCTCAATATCGTTTGATGTGTCACATGACCCTCTTCCCATTGAAAAAAATAAAGTTGGATCCAAAATGGCCGACTTCAAAATGGCTGCCATGGTCACCACCCATCTGGAAAAGATTGCCCCCTCCCATACACTAATTTGCCACAAACAGGAAGTCGATCTCACCAACTATTCCCATTTTATTTAGGTGTATCCATATAGATGGCCCACCCTGTAGAGAAAGAGTTTTAAAGATCTGGTTGTGCACAAGAATGCACAAGATCTCATTGTGCATTCTTGGGCACAACCAGATCTTTAAAACTCTCTCTCTACCCCTGAGAGACTTATTCCATGGATTATGGGAATGTGGGGAGTCACAGAAATTTTGGAAGGAGGTGATCTTGTTGAAAAAAAAAATGGATTGGAAAATGGATTACAAATTTTGGATTTTCCATTGCCTCTCCGATGTGGGGAGAGGTGGAGATGATGGATCGCGGGGCAGAGGGAGTACCTCGATATATGACACAGCAATTTTAGCAAAGAGGTCTATCTTGAGACACAGGTTATCGAATAGGGGGCCCATGTCTTGCGAGCATTACAAGATATAAACCAACTCCTTCAATTGGAACAATTTGAAGCAGAGAGTATGTAAATCTATATTGACCAAAAGGTTTTTCAGTAAATGGAGGGCATTCTTGGTTAATATGTGTGACCACAAGAGGATTAGAGATGTGGTTCTGGTGTTCGTGCACACAGAATGGTACTTAATCTTGGATCTAAGGGGCGATTTGGGGAACCTGAAAATGTCAGATACCCAATCAGGAAATCGTGAACAACAATAATCTAGAAGTCTGTTGGAGATAATAGACACATAGGGTGGAGCGGAAGTGATGAATGAAACCTGAACCAGACGCGCTGAAGGAAGACAACCAGAAAGTGTAGCTGGGGGGGTGGGGAGGAAAAAGGAGGGTATTATGCAAACTGAGATCGTTTTGAAATCTGGATGTTTGATCTGTTTTATCTTGAGGCAAATCCAATGCAACATGTTTGTAAGATTTGAAAATTTTAATAAAAAGTTTGATTTAAAAGAAAAAAATAAGAGAGATCTTGTTGTTTCAGACACAGCAATACTAAATATGTCTGTTGTTTTTTATTTTTGGATAAATACATTTATTGGTATATTTTTTTTACTTTATTTTGTGATTTATTTTCAAATATTTTTACAATTTTTTTCACTGTTTTAAACATTTTACTTCGTCCCTATATAGGACATTAACTTTTATTAGCTTAATCACTGGTTTAATGTATTGTCATGTGTAAGCATGGAAACACATTACACCTGTCAGTGCAGACTCTTAGATCGCATGTTAGATCCTGCTTCTGGCTGGGACTACCAAGCCACCGTACTTGGCAGACACGGAGGTTATCAGACCTCCCTGGATAGACTATGAATTTCGCTTTAGGACTGACGACCTTGAAGACTGACCACTGAGATAAATTCACGCATATGACAATAAGCTGAAGAAATACTGAATCTACTTTAGAACTCAACAACTGGGATGATTATTTGACATTTTTTAGGTATATATTGTCCTGTTTTTGTATGGGGTTGGGTTTGTAGGTGTGTTTGTGTTGATTTGCACATGGTCTCATCACTTCGTGTTTTTAAGTAACAAATAAATGTATAGCTTTTATGAGTTTTTCCTTTCATTTATTGATCTATCATTTGGATAACTCCTGTTATCTTTTGATTTGGTGATCTATTGATATTTTATCTTCCCAGATATGTATTTAATATTAAAGTATATGTAAATATTTATACTGATCAATAACTATAAACTGTTTCACTTCATAATCCCTATTGTCTATTCCCTGTTTTCCCTATCCTATGCATTCACCCTTCCCTTTCTTTTCTGTGCCCGTATTTAAATATAATAATAAAAGAATATTTATGGCTAAAATAGCATCCAAGTTTCATCAATGGTTTTGATCATCGTTTCATCAGAGTTTGGTCTCTGGTCTGTTTTTCCCATCAAAGTTTGCTCAGACTTCCATCAGTTTCTCCTATCTAACACTGCATCCAAATAGTGTTGTTTTTTTCCCGGACCTACAGACTTGCATTAGCAAATTTGATCCAATCCTCGGATCATCTGACATGTCCCTGATATTTTGTACAGCCCACTCAGTCCATGAACAGCTCCATAACCTATAATGGGTATAAGTTTTATATGTGAAAAAAATAGATGGAACTTGTACGAGAAAAACCAATGTGTGAATGAGCCCTTATTGTGTTTTTTCTCTGGACGTTTAGGTTAACTATGTAGCTTTCTAGCAAAAAATAATTATAACAAGCCAAAAGAAGGTGTCTATCGTTTTCTAAGGTTTTTCTAAGATGTGCAGTACACTCAATATTTCACCATATGCATCACAGACATAGTGCCTATATTACCTATACACTGTATAAAAGAGAAGAATAACAATAAAGGAAATGTGCAAGGCTCAAAATCAATAAAAAAATATACTTTGTTGGATAACAAAATATTTAAAAACATAAAAATAGACATACAAAAGTCAGATATGTAAAATACTAAAGGCAGGTAAGTGCTAGCTAATAACAAAACTCTCGACTGTGCATACTACAAATCAATACAGGGTTACATTTGTGTACAATCACAGTATTGAGGACAGATCTTCAAGAGAAACAAGCCAAATAAGTTAAAGCCCTTTAAGGGACATATAGGTAATAAAAGGTGAGAATAATTTGACGCAAAAATTCACATAACGATAATAATGCTAATAATGCACAGTGGCATGAAGTTCACTTCACCTACCAAAGAAAATGCTAATCATGCCCTGTAAAGGTCTTTTCATGTATAACATATATTTATTCAAATTTTTACATTTTTAATTATTTTATCCAATTAAGTATATACTTTTTATTGATTTTGAGCACATTTTATACATAGATATCCATAATTTATTGTTGCATTTCGGCCCCTTATATACATCTCCTAATAATCAGGTAGGTTTTAGACGATATGTAAATGGTTGACTTGTATTTAGAGAGGTTGTGCCACAAACAATTGTGCATTTTAGTTAATGGATCTTAGAGTAAAAATATGTTCCACAATTGAATGTGTTAAAAAACTGTTCCTGTCCCATGATACCCTTATAAATGTGCCCTGTGTAATGTATGTGTCCAAAGATGTAGGAACCCTGCTTCTGGGCAGGGGAGGAGGTAAATGAGAGTATTTGTAGAATTAAAGAAAAATAACATTCACCAGATCTTGCCTCATAAATTCTATTTATTTCATCTTCTTAAATAATACGGTGGCAGCACAACAAGCGCAGCATAGTATCAGGATGACAGCTGTTTTGTGTCAGCTTGACACTTCTACAGATCCTGGATCTACAAAAGTATCGAGCTGACACGAAACAGCTGTCATCCTGATACTATGCTGCGCTTTGTTTCTGCCACCGCAGGTAATTTTAAGAGGATGAAATAAAGAGGATTTCATGAGGCAAGATCTGGTGAATGTCATTTTTCTATATTTCTACAAATGGACATGCCTTACCTAGATTGAGCACCACCAGTACGTCTGTTTTTTCACACACAACACTCTGAAATACCATGTCTGTATGCCCAGAATAGCTTTTTCCTAAAACAGATTGGTGCAGAACTTGTTTCTTCTTTTTTTGATGAATAAATGAGAGTATACAGACATTACACAATAAGCAGACATTACAGCCGGGGATCGCAGCTGTGTTTTAAAACAAGTTTTTAAACAGGCAATGAAATGTATTTCATTATGGAAAGGTGCAATTCCCTGTAGAATATCTGTATGTTCTCTTTTACTTTTTTGCATGCCCAGGATCTGTGGTATATCCGACCTGTTCCTGCATGGTTGGCCACATACATTACACAGGACCAGATTTATAATAATATCTTGGGATAGGAAAAAAATGTTTTAACACATCCAATTGTGGAACTTATTTTTACTCTGAGATCTATTAATATGTATAATTGTTTGTGCACAACCATTTTAAGTTTTACTTTCTTTTAAAATAAGTATTTTTTAAATGTTTTTTTTATATACACTTACCAGTGAAGAGGATAACTTTGGCCATTGCTGCCTCCACACCAGTGATAATGTGCAACTTCTGATTTTTTATAGTTTATGACTGAGATCATATGGGCTATGGGTCACCTATCAGGAGTCAGAACAGACATTGCGAAATTTCATCCACAGACAGGGCACCATTACATGTATTCATTATGGAATTTAGCTGTAGCTACCTCTAGTTTATCTGCTTACACATCAGACACAATACGATTAAACAATGAGCACAAAAACCTTATCTTTATTTCCATTTATTTCAGTGGCAAAGGGGTCTGTTTTATGCAATGAGGTCTGATAATCTTACAACTGACATTTGATAATTTAATCATAACTGATAAAGTCAGTTTAGAAATGAACTAAGGTAAGGCCAAAAACAATACTTAGTGATGGAAATAAAAGAGGTAAATCTGGTACAACTGATAAGCCAAGGAGATCTGATAAGATTGAGGACACAAAGATAAAATACACATTTATGCGTAATTGGCTAAAAATATTCAGAAGATGAATACAGATTAAAATGATCAGTAAATTTATTTTCGTTGGAATATGTTTAGTGCAACAAATCAAATCCTGTATGTGTAAGTGTTATATTGCTAGGTTTGTGCATTGTCAGTAAAGTTAGTTTAAAAAAAAAAAAGGAACACTCCCAGAAGCTCACACTCAGGAAATACCATGTGGCTGTAACCAGTTTCCTGTGTCCGTGCATGTGAAGAGAAGCACAGCAGCTTTATGATGCTGCAAAGGGACATTTAAGATGTATATTTCTGTTTCCACAAGGAACTTCATATCAGTTCCTGTTTGTTGCTAATTAAAGGGATCCTGTCACCTCCAAAATGCCTCCTAAGCTAGCAAAACATGTCCCTGCAGCATAGTATCACGAATCTCACACTCCTTTTGTCTCCTAAAAGCATCCTGTGAAAGTGCATAAAAACGTTTTAATACTCACTCATTAGTGATTATAATTAGCAGGGGCCATATTCTTTAGTTACCAGGGCGGGCTGTTTTGCAGGCTCCAGGATCCACCCTCTCTCTGTCTGTTTGCTTCACTTGTGCAGGCTTTACCCTCCCTCCTCTCTGTCACTCACAGAATGCAAATCATTAGTCCTGCCTTCAGCAGCACATCACAGCAGCACAGACAGAGAGAGGGTGGATCATCGAGGCTGCAAAACAACATGCCCTGGTGACTAAAGAATATAGCTCCTGCTAATTATAATCACTAATGAGTAAGTATTAAAACGTTTTTATGCACTTTCACAGGATGCTTTTAGGAGACAAAAGAAGTGTGAGATTAGTGATAGGATGCTGCAGGGACATGTTTTGCTAGCTTAGGAGGCATTTTGGAGGTGACAGGATCCATTTAAAGCTAAGTTCTGTTGTCAACACACTTTTAGTGTATCCTGAATGATCCGCTACCAACAATTTTCTATGAAAAATGTTCTATCGAAACTGAAGGCCACATATTCAGAGTTTGCAGAGATCCTATTTTTTTCCCTTCTTTCTTTACATAATATCCTAAAAAATTTCATAAAAGGTATTAAACAGAAATCTGCATATTCCCATTACTTAAAATATTGTAAGAATTTATGTATTAGTGTTTGTTCTCAAGTGTTAGATGTGATAAGGTTTTTCATTTCTCATCTAATGTGGACGTCATAAGCGTCAATATCACGAGCAATATCGCTGCTGCACATGACGTTGCAGCGATATTGACGTGTGTGACAGGGCGCATCAACCAGCGATAAATCGCTGATTGATGGTCGCCAGGTTTTAGAGCCTGCTCTAAAACCTGGCGATGGTCGCCTGGTGGATACGCAGCATCGCTGCGTGTGACACCGGGAGACGAGCAAGAAGCCAGCTCCCAGCGCCTCTCAGCAAGTGCTGGGAGCTGGTATCCATAATAAACAGCGGGTAACTAAGTGCTTAGTTACCCGCTTGTTTACATGGTTACCAGCGATCTAGCTGGTACTGATCGCTGGTGAGTCTGCCTGTGTGACAGCTCACCAGCGATCAGCCTTCAGGGTACCTTTACACGCGGCTACATTTCTAGGGTGGCTACAGGTAACTTACTGGTTGCAGTGAAATCATGGAGACAAGGTTCTATCTTGTTGCTGTGTACAAATGGAATAATCTCTCCATGATTTCACTACAACCAGTAAGTTACCTGTAGCCACCCTAGAAATGTAGCCGCGTGTAAAGGTACCCTCAATGTCGCCAGCAATGAGATCGCTGGCGACATTGACGCGTGTGACCTCCCCATAATGAACATGTTTTCAGCAAACCTGTTAAGATGCCACCTGTAGATGTTTGTCCATACTGCAGAAATAAATGGCATGCTATTTAGTACAATAGATTCTGCTCATAAAAGACAAGATTTAGCCCCACTGAATAACAATATGTTTTATCTTTTTTAGTTAAGCTGTATACCTATAGTAAATTCACAGGAGATATCCAACAGTCAGCCTCAAAAGTTTCAAAATGCAGAGTTGTAAATGGTTCTTTGAAAAATGCCTATGGACTTAAATGCTCACAGGAAAATTGTCCACAAGGAAAGTTGCTCACGTGGAAATTGCCCACACGGAAAATTACCCACATAGATAAAATAACAGAAGTTTATAGAAACAGTTATTAAAGAGGACCTGTCACCCCCCTAATGCTTTACAAACTGAATGTATCACTGAATGCAGTGTGTCTGCTGCATTCAGGGAAGGGGTCTCCCATGTTTCTCTCCCCCATAACCTGTAAAAAACACTTTAGAAAGTGTAGAGATAAGAAGTCCGGAGAAACAACTTGTGCATAAATCAAATGACCAAGGTGTGCTACGATCCGTGCTGCTGTGTATAAGTAAGGATCAGAATCTTGGTATATATAATCTTGTGGTGTGTTCCTGAGGAAGAGGCTGGGACAGCCGCAAAACATGTAGAAGCAATAAAGCACCGTTTTTATATACCAAGATTCTGATCCTTCCTTATACACAGTAGCGCGGATCGTAGCACACCTTCTGATCCTTCCTTATACACAGTAGCGCGGATCGTAGCACACCTTGGTCCTTTGGATTTCTGCACAAGTTGTTCCTGTTGGAAGGTGGATTCTGCGGCGGCTGTTGAGCATTTAAAACCGGTTGTGGAGCACACAATCGCATCAGGTGAGCAGTATCCCATCTTTCCATCTTCTGGTATCTAAGAGGTAAGACCCTATTGCGCCCTTGTCTACCCTTTTATAAGAGTTTGGAGGGACTTGCTGATTATCCAGTCCTCGCTGCTCATTGGGGACCTCCCTGCCCCCTGCCTCTCTGTGCCACCTTCTGCCAGTGTGGTTGACTCCCCTCCTCGCTGTGCGCCTGCACCTCATCATCTCAACTCATGCAGGCGCAGAATGAGGAATTAGTAGGAGCGGTTTGCCGCGCTGAAACGCCTCCTGCCCATGATGTCAGCGCCAGAGCCCGCGCTATTCTTCCTCTGACCCCGAAGCAAAGACAAACACACCCAACCCCCTCAACTATCAGGTACATTGAATTTGAAAACAGTGAAGTCTCTGGCCAGGCTGCAAAGATGTGTATGCAAATAGCCCCACAGCTGAGAAAAAGAAAGGCACAGATTCCTACACCAGTTGCAAGACAATAAATGTAAATGTAGGCCTTATTGAGTTATGGTCTATGAACACAGGCTGGAAACAGATACTCTGTTACATCCCCTTCCCCTTTCAACTTGTGAACAATGAAATTGATGTAACTCGCCATCAGTTCTGGTAAAAGTCTGATAACTCCTGACAAGATCAATGGGCCTCAGGCAGTGCTTGCATAGATGAGGTCTCGGCTCGTCATTGAGCTGAAAGCTAATCTGTGCACGCGCTGACATACTATTGACCCACCCCAGGGCCATGGGGTACCGGTCCCGGGTGTTGCAGTTCATGGGGGATATCACAGGACCTGTTGCCTGGTCCTGTGGCCCTGGTGATTGCTGAAAAGGGGATCAGTCAATAAAAATGGGGTTTTGTGACGCCATCTACGTTTACCAGCACTGCAGGACAGACCTCCGGGGTGATAGTGAAGTAGCAAGTGGTTTTGATCCCCATAGGCGGAGCATGATCCCGGGGCAGTAGTGGAGGATGGGAATTGTGGAACAGTCTATGGAGGGAGTAGATCATGGGCCGCAATAACAGTCACACACACACAGGGTTGGTGTTTTCGTACCTTTACTGATGTTAGTGTTCAAGGTTAAGTCCAGGGCACAGTCCGGGTGGTCTGGAAGCAGTTCGGATCTCCACATCCGATGAGTTATTAGGCCTCCCTTTTATGCTGTGTGTGTACTTTAGTCCTGGGCTGTCTGAAGCTAGGCCCAGACCCTCTTTCTTGTCCTCACTTTTATGGCAGGCTGTGAGAGGTCAGCTGCGGGCACCGTTGTATCAATTGTGATCCCAGGTTCTGCTAGGTGGCTGTGTCCCAAGTGCTGCACCCGGAAACTTGAAGCCTCCCTGATCTCCAGTCTTTACTGCTGGGCTAATACAGAGGAGTATGGTAGAGCAACTGTGGCGCCCCACTGGTCAGGCGTCACAGTTGGTGTACTGCACCCATTAAATAGTGTGCAGTTATCCCTGTCACAGTGGGAATGCAAGGTTTGCAGGAGGCTCCCACCCGGCACTCCCACACTCGAGCCTAGGCAAATGGTTGGAGCCTAGTCCCTGGGGGGAGAGTTAGGGGAGGAGGGAGGTAGAAAAATAAGGAGTTTTAGTTTGCCCTGAGGAGAAAAAGAAGAAAGAGAGCCCTGAGAAGAGAAAAGGGGTCTCTGAGAGAGGGGGCCTAGAGAAGAGGCAACCTGGGAAAAGAGAGAGGGAACCCCCATACCGGAGCACCCATACTCTGGGGGTAGCCCTGGCCCATCCAATGGGGTGCCGGCTCCGAGGACGCGGTGCAGGGAGTCTAGCCCCTGAGCCGCCAACACCGGCCGTCGCGGGTCAGTCTACTGGCCCCGACACCCTGTCCACACAGCACCACTACACCAGGATCGCCCACTAAGGGTTGAGCCCCCTTCTTATGAGCTGGGAAGCACAGGAACTCAACAGCACCCCAACAGGCCTGGTAGTAAGGGGGTAGTGCAAGGACAGGAATCAGCAGCAGGACCTGGGATAGTCAAGAGAAAGCATACCATGGGAGTCTCCGAGAGATCTTGCAGCCTGCTGTGACTACACGGCCGGCTACCTCACGAAAAGACTGTTTTCCGCTGTGAACTGTTTTGTCACCAGAACTGTTCCAGTAAAGTACCCGGGTAGAGTGACAGAGTCGCCATGAGTTTGTCCTAATACTGCATTGCTGATAATTCACTTTTACAGACTGCATCCCCATCATCGGTGCACTACTGCCCCGGAGGCCCAGCTCCACCTACAGGAAGCTGTTCCATCCAGGCTGCCATACCATCGCCCTCTGGAGGACTGAGGTGGCGCTGGTGTCTAGTCACCAGAATCTGCAGCCATGTCGCGTTTAGAGAGCCCCTGTGTGCCTAAACATTGGAGCTCACCCACAAGTGACCCCATTTTGGAAACTAGACCCCCCAAGGAACATATCTAGATGCATAGTGAGCACTTTGAACCCCTCAAGAGTAAGAGCTACCACTGAATGGTGACTGTGCACCTGGACAGGGATCATATACCGGTCACATCGCCTCAGTATATAATATGTTTTATACGGGATCACCAATAGGGAGCACCAGTTTTTTCACATTTCACTGCACTTGCAGCTGGGAACTATGATGCCCATGCCCTCATTTACGGAGCCACTCATTAGTATCTTTACATTTTACAATTTACCCCTCAGTTGTTAACTCACTATGTACTGCCAAAGCACAAGAGTGACCACACTATAGTGATTATGTACCGGCCATGTGGTACAGGCCGGTTACATCACCACAGTATGCAATATGTTGTACATAAGATTAATAATAGAAAGCAAGAACTCTACACATCTGCATATGAATATATGTAGTATAATACTTCGTATGTTATTTATTTAGGCACTGAAGCTGAGTACTTGTGAATAGTTTAAAAGGGAAAAAAAAAAAAAAAAAGAAGGTGGGTTAATCAGTGGTGACCAATAGAACACCAGTACACCCTTTATACTTCCCTTAGCACTGTCAGAATGTGTTTTGCCACTCAGAAGAAGGAAGCCGTTGACCCCCGAAATGCATCAGTGACGCAGACCATTCCCTGACAGTATAGGTCCACCCACTGTGGTGCACAAGACGTAAGTGAGCATGATGGTTTGACAATACAGCATTAACCACCGTACTCACGTGATTCAATGACGTGAATAGTGGCGAGTAGTCGCGTAGCGCAGGAGTGCACGGAGCAGTGCACACGTACACTGAGGAATCCGGGAACGCCACGCAACCACATGACGGTATCGACCGAACAGCAGAAGCCCGGAGAAAGAGGGTGAACGCTGAAGCCACAGCACTTATTGGGAAAGCCCGCACCTAATTCATAAGGTAAACCCTTGCAGCCTATTACACATCTACTCAGCTAAGTGCTTGCACAAAAGTTAAATGTCATTATATTAGCCTGCACTACATAGAGGTGATTAATGATTATATACAGTGAGAAAAAAGTTAACTAAAGTAATCTTAGAGACACATTAGGGCAATAGTTCAACACCATAGTAATAGCACATTTTATGTAAAAAGACACCTTGCATCTAAGTAAAGGTGACACCCATACTATAGAAGTTTAATTACAACTTAATTTATTTCTACACAGAACGTAATCTTTAGGACAATAAACAAGTACATTATAAGCCAATAGGAAGTAGACGGCACATCCCTGAAAGATATATTAACTTCTGGACACCTAAAACATACTCCTAGGAAATGAGTAAGTGAATAGTTCATTCCCTTTTTTTTTTTTCTCTCCTCTCTTTCAACATGAAGTTTGAGGGCCCCAATTTATTACCTAATATATGTTGATTACACCAGCAGATACGAAAATAGACAGGCAATTTCCTGTGGATGAAATACAAACTTTATAACCAACCAACCTTTTTATATACACCAAAGGGAACAAGTAAGTCATATGCAGGGCCGGCCTCAGGCTACATTGCGCCCTGTGCAAAATTTCCCTTTGGCGCCCCCAGACCACGTGACATGAGACATGCAGCCAATCAGTGGCACCTTCACTCTTTCCTCATATAAAACTGACATCCCGAGGAAATCAGGGAACAGCAGCAGCTCTCATTTATTCTGGATCACAGTTTTGAAGGAAGGGATAATGAAACAGCTGCTGATTGGCTGCAGGTCTCATGTGAAATAACGTCATGTGAAACCATGGAGACCTGGGGCACACATTGCTAGGACGATGCTTGGCTTTATCACTTGTCTAGTGTGGGTTTTTTTTATCCATATAATGTAAAACGCCTAAAAATGCCTCACACAAAGCATGCTGCAATATAAGTATTTATAAAAAGAAAATCACCTGCAAAAAAGATCCTGAAACGCTATCTACATGAGGCGTCTTTACTTTTACTTTACTGATAGGTTGTTTACATTGTGAGCCCCAATGGGGACAGTGTTCATGATGTATGTAAAGTGCTGTGGAGTTCATAGTGTAATATAAATGCAAAAAGTATTATTCTTAATATTATGTCACAATACCAGGATCTGAGGATCTTCTATTTCGAGGTCAGGGACTCTCTGACGCCGTGTCGCTGCCTGTCTCGCTGTCTTCCTCTTTTGAAACTGCAGTGCGGTGGACAAGAGGGCATTAACTGGTTAATAACAAGAAGTATGGAGTGTGTACTGAGCCATAAACCCTCCCCATACCATGAAGTATGGAGTGTGTACTAACTGAGCCATAAACCCTCCCCGTACCATGTCCAGCAGACATTGTAGGATTACTACCCGTATATACTCGTGTATAAGCCGACCTGTGTATAAGCCGACCCCCCTACTTTTGCCCCCAAAACCTGGGAAAACCTATTGACTCGTGTATAAGCCGAGGGTGGACCCCAGCACAGGTATACAGCCCCCAGCAATGTGGTATACAGCAGCCTCCCCAGTGGTATATACAGACCCCAGGGGTAATACAGCAGCCCCAGGGGTAATACAGCAGCCCCAGGGGTTATACAGCAGCCCCAGGGGTTATACAGCAGCCCCAGGGGTTATTCAGCAGCTCCAGGGGTAATACAGCAGCCCCAGGGGTTATTCAGCAGCCCCAGGGGTAATACAGCAGCCCCAGGGGTAATACAGCAGCCCCTGGGGTAATACAGCAGCCCCTGGGTAATACAGCAGCCCCTGGGGTAATACAGCAGCCCCAGGGGTAATACAGCAGCCCCAGGGGTAATACAGCAGCCCCAGGGGTTATACAGCAGCCCCAGGGGTAATACAGCAGCCTCAGTGGTATATACATGGCCCCAGCACTATATACAGCAGCCCCAGTCGTATATACAGGCCCCAGCAATATATACAGCAGCCCCAGTGGTATATACAGGCCCCAGCAATATATACAGCAGCCCCAGTGGTATATACAGGCCCCAGCAATATATACAGCAGCCTTAGTGGTATATACAGGCCCCAGCACTATATACAGCAGCCCCAGTGGAATATACAGGCCCCAGCAGTATATACAGCAGCCCCAGTGGTATATACAGGCCCCAGCAATATATACAGCAGCCTCAGTGGTATATACAGGCCCCAGCACTATATACAGCAGCCCCAGTGGTATATATAGGCCCCAGCAGTATATACAGCAGCCCCAGTGGTATATACAGGCCCCAGTGGTGGTGTATACAGGCCCCAGTGGTAGTGTGTGTATACAGGGCCCACTGCTAGTGTATACAGGGCCCAGTGCTAGTGTATACAGGGCCCAGTGGTGGAGGTGGTGTATACAGCAGGGCCCAGTGGTGGTGAATACAGGGCCTAGTATGCGGACTGGGGGGAGGGGCGCGCCTTTACACACTCACCGGTCACCGCGCCACCGCCGTCACCGTGCCCGTGCGTCTGCTGGGCGCTGGCTGTACGGAGGAGGAGAGGAGGGGCGGGCAGAGCCGCGGGACAGGAAGTCGGACTCCCGCCCTCCTCCCTCTCTGGCTGACGCGCCGCGGCCGCCGGCGGCCAGCACGGGGCCTCCCAGGGGGCGGGCAAAAATGCGCCCTGCACTAGATGGCGCGCCTAGTTGTCGTCCCGGTCCTGCCTGCGGGTAAACCCGAGTGTGACTCGGGGTTACCGCTTCTGTCAGCTAAAGTTAACCCGAGTCACACTCGGGAATACCGGTAGGGAGGGAGCCGCAGAGAGACCATAAATATCCGTCTCTCTGGCGCCCCCTTTGATGCATGGCAGGCGGCGCCCTGTGCGACCGCACAACTCGCACAGCGGTAGGGCCGGCCCTGGTCATATGCACTATTTGAAGATATATATTAGGATACAGGACTAGAACCCATAATAGACCATAAAGACTACATTTTTCTAATTATATTGCATTAATAGATACCCCAGCTGGAAGTCTGCCACCCATAACCATCATCATTAGGAGGAACAGATAACAAGCACTTCAATATTTAGAGGTAAGAATGAAAATAGTATTAAGCAGAGAAGAAAGATATATACTCCTAAAGGGAGAGTAACAATACTTTGTTATTTTTATTAGAACACAGATAACCGGAGGATAATAGCCACACACAAGTATAATTAAAATCCAGAGATACTCCTCTGAAAAGGATAATGGAGAAGAAATAAAGACAGCTGTCGAATATCAGTAATAGGAGAAGAAGAACCAATCCATTAATAGTCCCTAATGTTGTAGTGGATACTGAATACCGTATATACTCGTGTATAAGCCGACCCGTGTATAAGCCGACCCCCCTACTTTTGCCCCAAAAATCTGGAAAAACCTATTGACTCGTGTATAAGCCGAGGGTGGACCCCAGCACAGGTATACAGACCCCAGCAGTGTGGTATACAGGCCTCCCCAGTGGTAGTATACAGCAGCCCCAGTGGTAGTATACAGATTCCCCAGCAGCCCCAGTGGTAGTATACAGATTCCCCAGCAGCCCCAGTGGTAGTATACAGGAGCCCCAGCAGCCCCAGTGGTAGTATACAGGAGCCCCAGCAGCCCCAGTGGTAGTATACAGGAGCCCCAGCAGCCCCAGTGGTAGTATACAGGAGCCCCAGCAGCCCCAGTGGTAGTATACAGGAGCCCCAGCAGCCCCAGTGGTAGTATACAGGAGCCCCAGTGGTAGTATACAGATTCCCCAGCAGCCCCAGTGGTAGTATGCAGATTCCCTAGCAGCCCCAGTGGTAGTATACAGGAGCCCCAGCAGCCCCAGTGGTAGTATACAGGAGCCCCAGCAGCCCCAGTGGTAGTATACAGGAGCCCCAGCAGCCCCAGTGGTAGTATACAGGAGCCCCAGCAGCCCCAGTGGTAGTATACAGCAGCCCCAGTGGTATACAGCAGGCCCCCAGGGGTACATATAGCAGCCCCCAGGGGGTACCCAGCAGCCCCCTGGGGGTACCAACAGCCCCCTGGGGGTACCAGCAGCCCCCTGGGGGTACCAACAGCCACCTGGGGGTACCAACAGCCCCCAGGGGGTACCAACAGCCCCCTGGGGGTACCAACAGCCCCCTGGGGGTACCAGCAGCCCCCTGGGGGTACCAACAGCCCCCAGGGGGTACCAACAGCCCCCTGGGGGTACCAACAGCCCCCAGGGGGTACCAACAGCCCCCTGGGGGTACCAACAGCCCCCAGGGGGTCCCCAGCAGGTACCCCAGCAGCCCCCAGGGGGTACCCAGCAGCCCCCTGGGGGTCCCCAGCAGCCCCTGGGGGTACACAGCGGCCCCCAGGGGGTCCCCAGCAGCCCCCAGGGGGTCCCCAGCAGCCCCCAAATGCTGTCACTCGCCCCCCCTTGCAAGGGCCCCCCCCGCTTCTCTTACCATTCCGGACTTCTGATCCGCGCCGCTCCTCGCTGCTCCTCGCTGCTCCGTCCGTCCGTCTTCTACATCCGGGATCCCCGGCCGCGCGATGACGTCACATGCCTGCGACGGCCGGAGATCCGGGATGAAGAAGACGGACGGAGGGAGCAGCGAGGAGCAGCGAGGAGCGGCGCGGATCAGAAGTCCGGAATGGTAATATAACCATCGGGGGGGGGGGGGCCCTTACAAGGGGGGGCAGGTGCCAGCACTTGGGGGGGATTTATTTAGTTATGCACTGCTTCCCCCTGCCGCTGATTGACAGGGGAAAGCAGTGCATATTTAATGAGCGGCCCCACGTGACGGGGCCGCTCATACAGCAGCCTCCCCCCCCCGCCTCCTGAAGCCTCCACAGCCCCGGACACAGCCCCCCCCGGTATTGACTCGTGTATAAGCCGAGGGGGAGACTTTTCAGCCAAAATTTTGGGCTGAAAAACTCGGCTTATACACGAGTATATACGGTAATAAGATATTTACAAATGCTGTGAATATTAATCATAGAGTTTTTTTACGTTTTAATTTTAAATTTTTAATTATTGATATATCAGTTTTTACTTTGATTGTTTATAGATATTTTAGTATTTTGCTATAATTAGTGTTGAATAATAAAAATATAAGTAGGCATCTAAATTACATAAGTTGTAATTATACAGATAATTTTTTATAAATATCCCCTAGAAGGGTAAATAAAGTGGAAGGAATTGTTTTATTTATTTATTTATTATTTTAAGAGCTAGCTCATAGTCTCACAAATAGATAATAATTGATTTAAACAACAATAAGGCGATTAAATACGCGGTACTGCCTTCAGACTACTGCAGCAGCTCAAGTGCTAACTGCTAGCTCCAGTGTACTCTTGCAAATAATATATAGTTTCCATTGAAATTGTTAGGGAACACCTTGTCTCGTATGGAGAACCCGTGTGCCACCAGCACAAGGGTAACTGGAAGAGTTGGTGTACAGCACCAGAAAATGGTGCATCTAATGAATGCGCTATATTCTGGGGTGGCTGTGGGTTGCAATTTGCAGCATGGGGGTCCCACAACGTTTGGGTCTCTCCACACTGAGGATTCCAGCCCCCCAGCTGCCAAGTAGTTCCTGGCTGGCTAACAAAAATACAGGGAAGGCCTTTTTTTATTTTTAGAACTGATTTTAGAAAAAAAAAATGACGTGGAGCTCCTCCATATTTTTGGTCTAGCCAGGTACAACTTGGCAGCTACAGACTGCCAGCAACTCCCAGCTGCCTCGTAGTACGTGGCTGGCAACCAAAAATACAGCACAGCCCATTTTTTTTTTATTTCTAGAACTAATTCTAGAAAAAAAAATGACGTGGGGCTCCGCCATATTTTTGGCCCAGCCAGGTACAACTTGCCAGCTGGGAGCTGGAATCCTCAGCATGCAGAGGCCCAAGCATTCTGGGCTTCCAATGCTGCAAATAGCAGCCCGCAGCCGCCCCAGAAAATGGCGCATTCATTGAAATGCATCTTCTGGCGCTGTACCCATGCCCAGCTGGCACTAAGCCCAAGCCCGAGATTCATAATGTTGGGCCAAGGTTAGACCCGGCCAATAGGAATCTCTAGTAAATAGTAAAAAAATACACCACACAGAGAAAAATCTTTTTATTTGAAGAAAAAAAACAAAAACAAAATTCAGACTCCATTTTTATTATAAAGATCCAACGTAGTCCACAACGAAGGTCCCAAGACGCTCGATCACCTCCAACGTAGTCCACAATGAAGGTCCCATGACGCTCGATCGCCTCTGCTACATCCAGAGTTTGCAGCAAAGGATCAAGTGTCCTCTTCCTACAGTCTCTGGGGTCACTGTTATGGTGCACTGTGTGGCAATGATCTGTCATACAGTGCACCATGACTATGATCCCAGAGACTACAACAAGAGGACACTTGATCTCTTGTTGCACCCATCCATCC
This sequence comes from Allobates femoralis, assembly GCA_033576535.1. Classification (NCBI taxonomy): domain Eukaryota; kingdom Metazoa; phylum Chordata; class Amphibia; order Anura; family Aromobatidae; genus Allobates; species Allobates femoralis. The sequence goes on along the minus strand of JARQOC010000002.1, from coordinate 258,105,234 downwards.
ACCCATGCATCCATCCATCCACCCATGCACCCATCCAACCATGCACGTATCCACGCATGCACCCATCCATCCATGCAGGCCACGATGCATGCACCCATCCATGCATGCATGCACACACACATCCACGCATGCACGCACACATCCACGCACGCATCCATGCATGCAGAGACATCCACACATGCAGACATCCACGCACGCACACATCCATGCATGCATGCACAAGTCCACACACACCACACATGCATGCATGCAGGCACACATCCACGCATGCATGCACCCATCCATGCATGCACACATCCATGCACACACGCACACATACACACACGCAGAGATATCCATGCAAGCACACATCCACGCACGCAGAGACATCCATGCATGCAGACATCCATGCACGCACACATCCACACACGCACACATTCATACATGCATGCACACATCCATGCACACAGAGACATTCATGCACGCACACATCCATCCATGCATGCACACATCCATACATGCAGAGACATCCACGGACACAGACATCACGCATGCACACATCCACGCATGCACACATCCATGCATGCACTATATCCATGTATGCACACATCCATGCACGCACACATCAATCCATGCACGCACACATCCATCCACCGATGCATGCATCCATGCATGCACCCATCCATCCACCCATACATCCACACATGCACCTATCCATTCATTCATTCATTCATTCTTACCTCACTTACGATCCACTGGTGAGGAGGAGGGGCCCACACAGAGCAGAGGAGGCTGATCAGCTTCAGAGTGGGAGGGGGCTGAAAAGGGGGAGGGCACACGCCAATCCTCCCCTCCAGATCTGATTGGAGAGCTCCAATCAGATCTGGAGGGGTGAATCCCTATGATTCGCTCTGATCGGCAGTTTCATTTTCAACTGCCAATCAGCTAAGCCACCCCCCCCCCCCCCCCGGGCTAAAGTACAGGACCTTGCAATCCTGCAGCTCCGGTGACTTGTCACTGACACTGTCACCGGAGCTGCAGGATCGCAAAGAAGCCATGACGTTATAGAGAACGCATCGACTTTCATGACGTCTCTATAACGTCATAGGTCGGGAAGGGCAATTTTGCCGTCTCCACATATCCCTGTGCAATGGCAGCACATGCCATGTTGCGTTGACTTTGAAGAAAGCGAGGAGGTATCATTTAATGACATGTGTGGTTGGCAATGATCTGATGTGCAAAAACTGCACTGTTTAGGGAACACAGATTTTCCTGGCAATATGCTAATTTACCCACCCCAAAAATTTTGGAAAAGATTGATAATATTTTTAAAGAAATTTTCAATTAAAGAATGGTCCGAATTAAAAGGAAATTTCTGTAAATCTGTATTTATTTGATGCTAAGATCTAAGGTATTTTCTAATACTCTTGTATTAAAAATTCCCTACCATTCCCTAACTACAATACAGTTGTGGCCAAAAGTATTGTCACCCCTGCAATTCTGTCAGATAATACTCAGTTTATTCCTGAAAATGATTGCAATCACAAATTCTTTGGTATTATTATCTTCATTTAATTTGTCTTCAATGAAAAAACACAAAAAGAAATGTCCTAAAGCCAAATTGGATATAATTCCACACCAAACATGAAAAAGGGGTGGACAAAAGTATTGGCACTGTTAGAAAAATCATGTGATGCTTCTCTAATTTATGTAATTAACAGCACCTGTAACTTACCTGTGGCACCTAACAGGTGTTGGCAATAACTAAATCACACTTGCAGCCAGTTGACATGGATTAAAGTTGACTCAACCTCTGTCCTGTGTCCTTGTGTGTACCATATTGAGCATGGAGAAAAGAAAGAAGACCAAAGAACTGTCTGAGGACTTGAGAAACCAAATTGTGAGGAAGCATGAGCAATCTCAAGGCTACAAGTCCATCTCCAAAGACCTGAATGTTCCTGTGTCTACCGTGCGCAGTGTCATCAAGAAGTTTAAAGCCCATGGCACTGTGGCTAACCTCCCTAGATGTGGACGGAAAAGAAAAATTGACAAGAGATTTCAACGCAAGATTGTGCGGATGGTGGATGAAGAACCTCACTAACATCCAAACAAGTCCTAGCTGCCCTGCAGTCCGAGGGTACAACAGTGTCAACCCGTACTATCCGTCGGCGTCTGAATGAAAAGGGACTGTATGGTAGGATACCCAGGAAGACCCCACTTCTTACCCCGAGACATAAAAAAGCCAGGCTGGAGTTTGCCAAAACTTACCTGAGAAAGCCCAAAACGTTTTGGAAGTCTCTGGTCAGATGAGACAAAAGTAGAGCTTTTTGGGCAAAGGCATCAACATAGAGTTTACAGGAAAAAAAAAGAGGCATTCAAAGAAAAGAACACGGTCCCTACAGTCAAACATGGCGGAGGTTCCCTGATGTTTTGGGGTTGCTTTGCTGCCTCTGGCACTGGACTGCTTGGACGTGTGCATGGCATTATGAAGTCTGAAGACTACCAACAAATTTTGCAGCATATTGTAAAGCCCAGTGTGAGAAAGCTGGGTCTCCTCAGAGGTCGTGGGTCTTCCAGCCTGACAATGACCCAAAACACACTTCAAAAAGCACTAGAAAATGGTTTGAGAGAAAGCACTGGAGACTTCTAAGCTGGCCAGCAATGAGTCCATACCTGAATCCCATAGAACACCTGTGGAGAGGTCTAAAAATGGCAGTTTGGAGAAGGCACCCTTCAAATATCAGGGACCTGGAGCAGTTTGCGAAAGAAGAATGGTCTAAAATTCCAGCAGAGCATTGTAAGAAACTCATTGATGGTTACTGGAAGCGGTTGATCGCAGTTATTTTGGCTAAAAGTTGTGCAACCAAGTATTAGGCTGAGGGTGCCAATACTTTTATCTGGCCCATTATTGGAGTTTTGTGTGAAATGATCAATGTTTTGCTTTTGCTTCATTCTCTTTTGTGTTTTTTCATTGAAGACAAATTAAATGAAGATAATAATACCAATGAATTTGTGATTGCAATCATTTTCAGGAAGAAACGAGTATTATCTGACAGAATTGCAGAGCAGGGGTGTCAATACTTTTGGCCACAACTGTATATGACTATTATTCTATTATTTTTCTAGTTCCTGTTTCTTGATGTTCGTTGTCCAGTGCTTGCTGGGATACTCAAAGTGTCATCAGGGGGTAGAGTCAAGCAGTAGACCGCATCCTTTGTCCCCTCCTGAAAAGAGGGGTCATCATGACACTCATTTTGGGGGCTGATCGGTCCCTCTGTTTGCCTCCCTACTGTGTGCCTGCTGTTCTTGTGCTGTTCCTTCTTTTGCTCCCTGTGCTGTGCACTGTGTGACCTGCATAGTCCTTGTTCTATTATCTGCTCAAATCTGTAGTGATCAACCAACAGAGCACTGTCTATTACCAGCATTCAGGAGACCAGTGACATCAGCAGTGGGGTTGTTTCATTATTATCACCCCACTATGACAGTTCATTGTCATGGTCAACGTTGTCATCACCATCATTTTCTCTCTGACTTTTCCTCATGCCATGCTTGCATCAAGTCTAGAACCAGCTCCGCATCCACTAGTTAATGATGATTATCGTCTTCCTCCTGCTCATTCAAATCCTGCCATATGTGACTTGGACATTGAGACTCCCCAACAGACACAGAGTGGCACTGAACAGGTGCCAATTGGTGTCGTTCATCCATACTCGCTTGCTAGTAAGTGTTTTTCCAGGATAAATGTTAGCACAATTGCATAGCTAATTTAACAAGTGTCCCTACTGCCAATTTTTTATAACATCTTTAAAGGGCTTCAGTAGGTGACTTGCACCCCTTATTAGCTGCCAATGACGTATCTCACAGTAACCCATCACTTTATGCTGTAGGTACAAAGAAAACTTATAATGGCATGTCCAATCAATAGGATAAAATTTTGAAAGTGTTATTATTCCATATTAAAACACATGAGGTGCTAAATACAAACACATTTCTAGTGTTAAAAAAAACACATTACTCATAGGAAGTTCAGACCATAGGGAGACACATAAACACAGTGAAGTTGCAGAATTTGTCCTTGAACCCAGCACCCCAGTACTGTAAGACTAGTAGTATCCACAGAGGACTTACAATAGCAACTCCTGATCCCAAATCCCCCAGAGGTAACATCAGGACATGACACACTCATGTTGGCACTAGTAAGATTGGGGGTGAAAAAGCACATTGGTGCTGGACTCACCACATCTATTTTGTCGCTGCAATGCTAATATAGTTGGGTCTTGCTTCTCTGCTGGGCAGAAAAGGAAAAGTGAATCGGCACATCCATGATTAGACTTTAACATTGACTCTTTATTGATTCGTCTATTGGAAGGTTACTTTGTTGCTTCGTCATGAATGTCTCTTACGCAGGCTTTATGACTGAAGGAGGGTTCACTGCTGGAAACGTATAGGAGGCATTCAAGCTGAGGCAACACAAGAGAGTTTTTAATGGAGGAATCTATAAAGAAGAATCAGTTTTATATCATAGCTCATTTTTCCTTTGTATCTAAGATTTGGGGTAATGGGCTTATCATTCAGGGCTCAGGCCCAGGATCACAGGTCCTAATGATAAGACTGCGCAGCTCTCTCTGCTGCTGACCGGAGCCAGGCAGGGGGCCAATTCTAAAGTGCAGCAGGCAAATTGTGGGGCGCCACCGAAGTGTGAAAGTATTCTTAATAATCAAAATTAATCATTGCCTGACTCCTAAATAACATTGTCTGATGTTGCATTGGTCGGTTGATAATAATTGCTGCCTCCCAAACTCATTATGGGCACATGTAGCGTCTGATGGTGTCAGCTCTACTGTCTGCTCCAGGAAGTCAACACACTTGAAGCCACATACTGTTACACACATACACATAGCAAGAGCGTATGTATGTTTATTATACAGGATATTGCAACAGGTAGTCACAAAAAAACACAATACTTTAAAGGGGTATTTCCATCTCCAAGATCCTTTACCAATGTGCAGCAGGTGCGGTGGTAATGTTAATAGATGCCCCCAATTGGAGATGTAGTATAGTTCTCCTGATTAGCTGTCACTTACCTCAGGACATTGCAGATTGGGTATGCATGGCTGCAACCATAAGCAACTAACTCCCTAACTAGCTGTCACTATATGAGTGGTCATGACAATGGATACCTAACCTGTAATGTCTTCAATGTGAAGAAAATGACATGACTAGTCGGGAGAGCTATACTACATTTCTAATTGGAGATATTTGCTAATATTATTATTGCACCTAATACGTATTGGGATTGGATCTTGGGGATGGGAATACCCCTTTAAGTTTACAATTTTGTATTGAGTGGCATTCATAGCCATCCTAGGCCACATGTGGCCCCTGTCCCGCAGATTGGACTCCCTTGCTCTATAACCAGGGTGCACATTGTAACACTCTGACATTACATATAACTATATGGGGTTCCACTTCTGGGAATGCACATGCTTTAAAGCCAGCAAAATACACCCAAGATATGCAGGACCGGAAAGAAAGTCAGGCAGGTGGGGGGCAGTTAAGGCGGGAGAGGGGGAGAAAGCACTTGGACATTTTATAATACATCATGCCCACCAAGGTGTGATAACCACAGAAAGAAGGCGGCCATTAAAACCAACAAAATGCCCAGAGTGAACAGACACTGCCTAATTAACATCCAAGAATGTAAGTTAAAAATGATTTTTATCAACTATTACACTACAGTATTAGGCCCCTTTCACATCAGTGTTTTTCACTGATTGTGGCAGATCTGGCAGATGTACCGCATCTGCTGCCTAACGGTCGCACGTACGGCGCACTTGCTGCAGGACCCATGCGTTGTCTGTGGGGCTTGCGGTGGGTGCGGCAAGTACGGTACTGCCGAAATCTGGCACTTGCGTCAGTTGTGGCCACAAAAAAAAACACTACTGACCGGGTTTTTTTCACTGCCGCAAGTGCCGAATTGCAGCAATGCCGCTCTTGCCGCAAGCCCCATGGACAGTGCGTTGGGCTTGTTGCAAGTGTGCCGCAGTTGCAGCCATAGGCAGTACATGCGGCAGATGTGAAAGGGGCCTAAGCTCAGACAGCGATGATTAGAATAGTACTATGAAGTTGCAGGGATAGATAGTGATAGCTTGGGGGCATAAAGCAACTGACAGGTTCCCTTTAAGTACTGTAGATATTTATAATACTTTGCTTATATTATGTATTAAATTAATTATATTTAATGAAATAAATCAATCTCAATTAAAGAAACTTTCTTGCCGTCCATATATCTGGCATCCTGGTATAAACCATCATGTTCTTATTCCAGCTCTTTGCCGCTGATGAGTACAAATGTAGAGAAATGTTTAGATTACATCCATCTTTACAGTTTTAGGTTTTACTGTGCATCATAACTAATTCATTCAACAGAGGAAGGAATAAAAATTCCCTGCACAGTAAGTAATGGTGGGTTTACACGCCACGATATCGTTTCAATATCGCAACTCAATGGCGCGGGAGCGCGCAATTAGTGCACGTTTCACCCGCATCGCATTGACTGTTTACATGCTGCGATATCGAAATACAACGTCCGTGCGATGTCTCCGCCTCCCAACCCAGGATCGCATAGTTAACATGGGAGTGAATGGGTGACGTTTCAAATCGCATCGTAATTGGGTGTTTACACAGCACGATCTGCTCCAATCTCCCTTCAATATCGGGGCATTGAATAGCACGCTCATTCGATCCCCGATATCGCATTGACATCGTGCCTGCATCGTATTGGACGTTCACACCATACAACGCAGGAACGATATCGGGTCCAACGATCGAATCACGTGACTTTTCATTGAAATTGTACTGCGATATCGCGACGTGTAAACCCGCCATAAGAGTTTGACATTTAAACTGACTTAAATCATTAGGATGCTTGACCTGGTTCAACAGCTTTTTACTTTTTGCTCATAAATATTTCGAATCACCAGATTTAATGGATAAAATTACTGACTCTTCACATTCTGTTAATGAGATTTCTAAATATGTCTGAAAGAGAACAACGGAGGCAATATTTAAATTGGCCAAAATAAAGCTAATAGTAGAGACCATGGGTATTCAAAGCTTTCCTGCAGTAAATGATGCTGTTTATTAGCTATCTTATGGCTAAAGTGCTCGTGTCATATTCTGGATGCCGGCAGTTTATACCATGCAGCAATATTTTGGTTCCACAAATATTTGAAAGGGATTGACTGCAGTTCAAAAAAATAGTATTCTTTTATTTTCTTGAAACAGATGCATAAGGAAAGAACAGGGCGGCACTCGCCAGGTGATTTCATGTCCTTTTGTTCCGGAGATAGTATAGGGATGGCCGGTGTCATGATGTTGGCAGTACAGTGCGAGGAGGCAGGGAGGTTGTGCAGGAGGCACGGGACCTGTCTGGTGCTTCTGGGGGTCCACACGTGATGTCATCAAGCTCCTCATTACATACAGGTGGGTGAGGTGGTTAAGGAGGTGCTTGGTGACATCGTGTGTTGACCTGTGGAGGCACCTGACAGGTGCAAAACGGTGCTGTCGTCCCGTGCCTCCTGCATGGCCTCCCCAATTCCCTGCACTGCCGATATCATGGCGCCGGCTGTCCCTGTATTGTTTTTGCAGTGGAGTGACCTGAGGTGGCCTGGTGAGTGCCCCTCTCTTCTTTTTTTATGCATCTGGACATTTACAACTCTGGCATCTAGAGGAGGGTGCACAGTGGTTCCCCAGACCCGGCTTGCTCACCACTGCCCCCTTGAAGGCTGATTTGGTCGGCCCAGCATGGTGCCTGGAGCCTTTTGTACTGCTTCTATTTTTTTGAAACATTTTCCTGCCCATAGGCTTTGACTGATATAGCAGTTTATTCTCATTCATTTGTATAAAGATGAGCAGCACAGTCTATGCACAAGAGTGCTACTTCTCTACATCAGTCTAATTTTCCATTTGGCTAAAAGTGACCTTATCAATACTTTTAGGCATCCCACACTGCCTCCAGTATGGGAGGGATAATGGACATAACATGTACCATTTAATTAGACCCGTAAATCCAAAACTATTTATTTTAAAATAAAATTTAATACGAAAAAGTTGCTAGATCTTAGACCTATAACTCAGTGGAAATCTAATTATATTACCTATCCAGCATCTCTGGACTTGTCCCCTATAGAGCACATCTGGGTAATTAATCAGCAATATCAAAGGGAGCTGCTAGCAGCGGATCTTGATGATTTGATGCCCAAGTATGTTCAGTTTAGCAAAATATTCCTTGGACAAGCATTAATAACCTAATTAATAGCAGCCAAGGTATGTGTGGCGCCCCGCAACGAGTGCGTCACAGGAGTGTATTGCAGCCAAGACAGCAGCAGCAATATTCTCTGACTAAGCAATGACCTGGTTAAAACTCAGAGCTCCATACCCTACACGCACATCAGCATAGAGGGCCAATAAGGTCCTGGTGGGCGGAGTGTAGAGGTAATGTGTAGTTGAGAAGGAAAAACTTGAAAAAGAACGTAGAAGAAGAGGGCAGAGAAGAGGAGAACGAGTTCTGCAACGTAGGAGAGGGGGCCTGCACAGTCCCATGCAGCCCCCTGGCCATTACCCCGGTTAGGCGCCATTACCCCAGTGCCTCAACAACCGGACCCTGGGCGAATGCATACGGGTCAAAACATCCCCGTGCCCACTTACAACCGGATTACTGGTTCCGAAGCTGGGAGTCGTTTATCACTGCCATGCAAACCAGGAGTGGAGGGACCGCTTTACAGGAGCACCCCACCTCCGCCGCACACAGAGTCGTCTAGCCAGCGGAGTACCCACCAAAAGGACCCAAGCCTCCCCACAAATCCGGCCAGAATTCCCCGGAAGGGAAATTGAAGCAGCCTCCTTGTACCCGATCTGGCACCCCAAGGCGACCATGGGAACACAACTAGCTTAGAATGGAGGAACACCGCGGAGCTCTGAAAAACACTGGTCATTGCTGAGTCCACCCGGTCCGTTACCCGTAAACTGTATGCCATGTATCACCTGCTGGTTACAGTAAAGTACCCGTTACAGAGACTTTCAGTGTCCGTGCCTTTTTCAGAACTGTTTCAATCCGCACGATAGAAGGTAACCGCAGCTGCCTCAGAACATCTTGTGCAGCTCCTGACTCCCGCACATCCTGTGGGGAGCGTTCCATCTTGCTGCATCCCATCCCCCAGAGGCCCAAACAGTGCCAGTGGACATCACCGGAACACTCACAGGTGGCGTCATGAATTAAAACAACCTTTTAAATCTGTTCAGCCAATATTCCTTTGAATCTGGACCACCGGGCCCCACTTCGGCAGGCGCGGTTCCGTGACAGGAGGAAGAAGCTATGCCTGCCCCGTGAAGTCCCGGCTACCGGTCTGGTCCCGACATATGCAAGTGCTGAAATTGCTGCTAGTGGCGCTCATACTCAATACTGAATAAATCAGTTTTTTTGTTTTGAAACTGTTGTTTCCATTTCTTCTTCTTGGAGCTGATTACTGCTCTTGCAGCCATCTACTACCAGCACAGTGGGGTAGCGATGAAGCTGTACCAATCCTCTGTAATGCTCTACCCCAAGAAATTAGGACCATCCACAACTTGCATAGCTTCAGCTCCCTAAAACACACCTCTTCAGGGCGGCCTATCCTTCTCCCTAACAGTAGTCATTTAGACATAAGATATTCATTGTTATAAGCCCCTGTACTTTGTGTTCCCATCCATCTTAGCTTATAAGCTCCTTCGAGCAGGGTCACCTTTATTTTTTACCTTTTTATTGTATTTCCTATATATATCCTATGTTTATTGTATGTAACTACTGTTCTGTATTACCTACCATTCTGTATCGTATATTTTTCTTATACGTACAATTGTACTGTAAAGCGCTGCGGAATATGTTGGCGCTATACAAATAAAGTTTTATTATTATTATTATTATTACGTTTTGAAACCTGAATCATGAAAGACGTGCACTTGAATTCAATTAAGGCACACCTCTGCTAATCAATGAGAACAAGAGACTTCACCAAAAGGTATAAATGAAAAAACACACCATATGATGACCAAAAAAAAGCATTTATATATATATATATATATATATATATATATATCTACTATATAATTGCCGTAGGCAAAATCGTGTCGGACCCCGAAATCGCCGTGGCTATGTCACTATGTGACGTCACCACGCGCGAGCAATGGCCGCGAAGCGGCCATTGCGAGTCGCTGGCCGAAAATAGAACCAGAGGCTCGGCCACAAACTTAGCGATTTACCGCTGAGGTAGCGCGAGCAATGGCCGCGAGGCCATTGCGAGTCGCTACCTCAGCTGCCGCACCTGCCGCAAGTCCCACTATACTTTCAATGGGGATTCATTGCGAGGCGCTGTGTAGCGCGAGCAATGGCCGCGAGGCCATTGCGAGTCGCTACCTCAGCCGCCGCACCTGCCGCAAGTCCCCCTATACTTTGTATGGGGATCCATTGCGAGTCGCTGTGTAGCGCGAGCAATGGCCGCGAGGCCATTGCGAGTCGCTACCTCAGCTGCCGCACCTGCCGCAAGTCCCACTATACTTTCAATGGGGATTCATTGCGAGGCGCTGTGTAGCACGAGCAATGGCCGCGAGGCCATTGCGAGTCGCTACCTCAGCCGCCGCACCTGCCGCAAGTCCCCCTATACTTTGTATGGGGATCCATTGCGAGTCGCTGTGTAGCGCGAGCAATGGCCGCGAGGCCATTGCGAGTCGCTACCTCAGCTGCCGCACCTGCCGCAAGTCCCACTATACTTTCAATGGGGATTCATTGCGAGTCGCTGTGTAGCGCGAGCAATGGCCGCGAGGCCATTGCAAGTCGCTACCTCAGCCGCCGCACCTTGCGGCGCGGTTGCGGTAATCCCCATAGAAAGTATAGGGCGAGTTGCTACTTTGTGTTCTAAGACCTTTACAACATAATAGTTCAATTTTCCTTAAATGATATCAACCATACAAATATATGTAGTTGGTGTAAAGATGTCATTGGAATAATTGGATTATTATTTGAAAATCTTAAAATAAATTTAAAAATAATCTAGACACCCGATGCATTTGCATCGGGCTCACAGCTAGTATAATATATAAAGCTGAATGTGTGTATGTGTGTGTGTATGTATGTATGTATGTATGTATATCCGTGATTGGCAACTACACCGTTGCAACTACAGCCACAAAATTTTGCACAGTCACACGTCTGGACCCCGAGAGCGTCATAGGCTATGTTGTGAGGCGAAATTTTAACCCTGCGCATTCCAGTTCACCAAACAATTTTGCCCCTATCTACATAATGGGGAAAAAGTTAATGGAAAAGTGTTGGAGGAAAATCGACAGCTGTCAGCTATAGCCACAAAATTTTGCACAGTCACACATCTGGACCCCGGGAGCGTCATATTCTATGTTGTGAGGTGAAATTTTAACTCCGCTCATTCCCATTCACCAAACAATTTTGCCCCTATCTACATAATGGGGAAAAAGTGACAGTTACCAGTTGACAGTTGTGAATGAGAGGGGCTTAATGATAGCGCCAAAGACTAACAACACATACCAGCATATAGTCACTAAGGTGGGGCCCCAACATGAGATATTCACCACGCACGGGGACATGTATACACACCACATGCACACAAAGAGTAACAGCAAGTGTATAGTCGCTAAGGTGCAGCCTCAACATTGGATACTCACCACGCACCCGAACACAAACACACACACCACAAAGAGACACACACAACACAGAGACACACACACACATCTCCACGGACACACACACACACCCTATAGCGACACATGCACTCATCCCACAGGGACACACACACCACAAAGAGACACACACAACACAGACACACACACCACACAGACCCCCCCAACAGGGACACACACACATAGCCACCCTATAAGGACACATGCACTCAGCCCACAGGGACACACACACACCACAAAGAGACACACACAACACAGAGACACTTACACCCTACACACTATTTTTTGTGATTCAGTCTTTTGGTGGTGTGAACACTGTCCTACAGACATGCTCACTAGTGCATGTGTGGCGCCCCTGCATTCAGGAGGCCACAAAAGGGAACTGCAGTCAGGCAAGTAGGACGACAGTTGCACAACAACACCCGTCACAGCCCACACAACCCACGTACAGTAGAGGGCAGCATCCAGCCCTGAGCTTGGAGACTCTAGGCAGGCGAGGGGTGGTGGATTTAGAGGAGTGGGTTGGGCACACACGTAGTCAGGTGACTTGACAGTAGAAATAGTGAAGGGGGAGGAGGAAGGAGTCAGTAGGCCAGAGGGTGCCGAGCAGCAAAGACCAAGACCAGCAGCAGGCTGAGGAACACGGCACAGGCCAAAAGACAGCAGCAGGCCAAGCTAAGCTGAGCAGAAGAAGGAATTACACGTCCTGGCAAAGTGGGGTGTAAGGAGCGCAGAATCTTTACCGAGCCAGTGTGAGCCGGAGGAGAGAGAAAGCCTATCCGGAGCCAGTACCCCCCAGGAGTGTGACGGGAAGAGAGGGACGGTGATACCCGGGCCCTAGACTTACAGCTGAAGCGACCGATTGCAGGCGGAGTAGCCCTCCTATAATACTGAAAGACGCAGAGAGAGAGAGCCTGGTAGAGCCTCACCTTGACGACTGCTGGAGGCTGGGCTGAGTAGAGTGTCGGCTCTAGAGGGGACCGTAGTTTTACCCGGGATCCCCAGACAACACGACGGGGGACCACAGCTATACGTTAGGGTTCCTACCCCAAAGGACAGGCAGCTCAGTGACGACCATGAGGACCCACAGGGGCCCGAGTCACCGCCATACTGTCCGGAGACACACAACCAGTGAACACAGAACGTTAACAGCCCGGAAAGGACACAGAGACAGTGTGAGGGGTCACGGAGAACGGAGACCTGGCTGCAGAGAGTAAAGGGAACCCGGAGAGGGAGAGTGAGCCCGTGTACTTGAACTGAGACTTGTAAGAACTGTAACTAACTTGTGAGCTGTATTGGAGAGCTTTGAGAGTAAACACGGAGACCCTGAACTTGCCTCCCTTGTCTGCTTCTATCTGCTTGAATGCTATTCCCTCCATACAGGATTAAAGCAAATCCCCCACCTACAGAGCCACAGCCTGTCAGCTCCAGCGCAGAGGAAGGATGTCACGCTGGGAGTGGGGAAGACACCCAGCGTAGGATAACGATGAGGGGGGGATCAGGAGTCCCTAATGCTAAGGGCACAAGAAGGAGACGGTGACCCCTAGACTTCCTAGAGCTGACCCTGTCTGCCCTGACGTCCCTATACAGTCTCCTCAACTGTCGCCGACCACGAACCTCGTCCCTCTCTGATCCTAGATCTATCTTATCTAAGGATCAGATGGAAAGGTTCACTAGACCCCTCCACTATCAACTAAAGACAAACACCAGGGAAGACAGACATTTGGGAAAAGGAAACACTTATCTGACAGCAGAACACCGCAACCTCCACAATCTCAGCTTCTGCTGGAGCAAGGATAAAGTGTGCACAAGGAACTATCACCTGCACCGAGGAAAGGCAATGAACCTCCTTATAAAGGTGGAAGGAGTCTGCTGGGTCCTAGTGACCTACAACATTGGTGAATAAAACCAGACCGAGCGCAAGACCTCCACAGCCGTCTCCCCATAATAGAGAGATCTCATTACACCTTCTTTCCATCAACACAGAAGGTAAATGCTCCTGAAAGAGACGGACCATCCTCCACCATTATGGCTGGTGGGCCAAACGCTGGGATCGTCTGCGCGTGGCCTCCACCCTGTCATCCGTGCCACCCGTGACAGTACCCCCCCTCCTACGAGTGGCCCCCGGACACTCAGGACCAGGCTTATCCGGATGGGAACGGTGAAAAGCGCGGACCAGCCTTGCGGCGGACACCTCCGACGCCGGCACCCACATCCGCTCCTCAGGACCGTACCCCCTCCAGTGCACCAAATACTGAAGAGAACGGCGCGACATGCGAGAATCAACCACCCTCGAGATCTCGAATTCCAGATTCCCCGCCACACAGATGGGCTCAGGAGGCAAAGGAGACGGGTTAGACGACGGCACATACGGCTTGAGGAGCGACCTGTGAAACACATCGTGAATCTTAAGAGCAGGAGGCAACGCAAGACGAAACGCCACGGGATTGATAACGGCGGTTATCCTATAGGGGCCAATAAACCTGGGCCCCAACTTCCAAGAGGGCACCTTCAACTTCACATTCTTGGTAGACAACCACATGTAGTCATTCACACATAGGTCCGGACCTGGCGCACGCTTCCTGTCAGCCATACGTTTGTACCTGTCACCTAAGAGCTTCAAGCTACGCTGTACACACCCGCCAAACCGAGGAGAGGGACGAGGTAAAACGGTCCTCCTCCGGAACTCCGGAAGGACTCGTACCGCTAAAAGTACCAAACTGAGGATGAAACCCATATGCACCGAAGAACGGTGACTTGCCAGTGGACTCCTGAAGACGATTATTAAGGGCGAATTCGGCCAAGGGCAAATAATTTGCCCAAGTCTCCTGATGGTCAGAGACAAAACACCTCAGGTAAGTCTCCAAATTCTGATTCACACGTTCGGTTTGACCATTCGACTGAGGATGAAAAGCAGAAGAAAAGGACAACGTTATCCCCAAACGTGTACAAAAAGCCTTCCAAAATTTGGAGACGAACTGAGTACCGCGATCAGAAACCACATCGGAGGGAACCCCATGAAGCTTCACAATCTCACTTACGAACACCTGTGCCAGAGTCCGAGCATTAGGAAGTGCGGGCAGTGCCACAAAGCGAACCATCTTACTGAATCTATCTACTACTACCAGTACCACCGTCTTGCCCGCAGACGCCGGAAGATCGGTGATAAAATCCATTGACAAATGTGTCCATGGCCTCTCAGGAATAGACAATGGCACGAGAGACCCAGACGGACGGGTATGCGGAACCTTAGCACGTGCACACACACCACAGGCGGATACGAATTCCGCTACGTCCTTCCTCAACCCCGGCCACCAAAAGCGACGAGACAAGAGATCGAAAGTGGCCCTACCGCCCGGATGCCCCGCCAGTACAGAGTCGTGATGCTCCGACAGCACCCTGAGGCGCAAAGAGAACGGAACAAAAAGCCTCCCAGAAGGGCAGGAGGCAGGGGCGCCCCCCTGAACCTTCAACACCTCCCCCTCTAGATCAGGGCAAAGAGCAGAAACAACCACCCCCTCCTGCAAGATGGGGACGAGACTCTCATGAGTACTACCACCCGGAAAACTGCGCGATAATGCATCCGCCTTCACATTCTGAACCCCCGGACGGTAGGTGACGGTAAAATTAAATCTCGTGAAAAACAAAGACCACCTGGCCTGCCGGGGATTGAGACGCCTGGCGGACTCAAGGTAAGACAGGTTCTTATGGTCGGTAATAACCGTGACGGGATGGACAGCCCCCTCCAGCCAGTGCCGCCATTCCTCAAAAGCCAACTTAATAGCCAACAGCTCCCTATTACCCACATCATAATTCCTCTCGGCCGAAGACAACTTCTTGGAGAAGAACGCACAGGGCACCCATCTCCCAGGCGAAGGGCCCTGCGACAACACAGCCCCCACCCCCACCTCAGACGCATCCACTTCCACAATGAAGGGCTGAGAAAGATCGGGCTGACAAAGAACAGGCGCGGAAGCAAAACAACGCTTCAGGGAGGAAAAAGCCTGGCGAGCAGAATCAGACCACTCAGAAAAATCCGTCCCC
The DNA here is from genome assembly GCA_033576535.1 of Allobates femoralis. Classification (NCBI taxonomy): domain Eukaryota; kingdom Metazoa; phylum Chordata; class Amphibia; order Anura; family Aromobatidae; genus Allobates; species Allobates femoralis. The sequence goes on along the minus strand of JARQOC010000002.1, from coordinate 258,089,463 downwards.
TTCCTAGTCATGTCCGTAAGAGGCGTCACCAGTACCGAATAGTTCTTAATAAATTTACGGTAAAAATTGGTAAACCCCAAAAACCGTTGCAGTGCCCGTAGATTGTCCGGCTGTTCCCAATCTAGCACCGCCCGGACCTTTTCCGGATCCATCCGGAAACCCAACGGCGACAAGAGGTACCCCAAAAAACGAACCTCCTGAACGGCGAAAACACATTTCTCGAGTTTAGCATACAGTTTGTTGTCCCGTAAGAGCTGCAACACCTGTTTGACATGGGACTGATGCGTCTCCATATCGGGAGAATAGATCAAGATATCGTCCAAGTAAACAACTACAAATCTACCCACCAAATGATGGAAAATATCATTGACAAAATGTTGGAAAACCGCCGGGGCGTTAGTGAGCCCGAACGGCATTACGAGACTTTCAAAATGGCCGTCCGGGGTATTAAACGCAGTTTTCCATTCATCCCCCTCTCTGACCCTAATCAGGTTGTAGGCCCCCCTCAAATCCAACTTGGAGAACCATTTGGCACCCACAACCTGACTAAATAAATCAGGGATCAGAGGGAGGGGGTATGGATCACGGACAGTAATCCGATTCAATTCCCGAAAATCCAAACAAGGACGGAGGCCCCCATCTTTTTTTTTCACAAAAAAGAAACCAGCCGCAACCGGCGACGTGGAGGGCCTAATGTGTCCCGTCTCCAGACTTTCAGAAATGAAATCCTTCATTGCTTGTCTTTCGGGACCAGATATAGTAAACATCCTAGCTTTGGGCAGTTTAGCTCCGGGAACGAGGTTGATAGGGCAATCATATGCCCGATGAGGGGGCAAGTCTCGGCACCCCTTCTCTGAGAACACATCCTCATACTCCGATAGGAATGGGGGCAGAGATTCAGCAGATACCACCGAAAGGGATGTAGCCAAACAATTCTCCGAACAAAAATCACTCCATTCCACAATGTCCCTGGACTGCCAATCCACTACGGGATTATGTTTAATCAACCATGGCAAGCCCAGGACAATGGGAGCGGGGAGACCGTCTAAGACATAGCAAGATAACGTCTCCTGATGTTGGGATCCAACCGTTAACTTAATGTTATGTACGATATGTGTGAGACTACCCTGAGCAAGAGGGGCTGAGTCGATGGCATAGATACGGATGGGGCGAGACAATAAACAGCGGTTAAGCCCATGAGCGTGTACAAAACGAGCATCCACCATGCAGATCCCCGCACCACTATCCACAAACACAGAAATGCCTTCCGTTTTGCTCTCTAGCGCCACCTCTGCACTCAGGAGAAAATGGGAAGTACAAACGGAGGATACACACACCTCCCGCTCGACCACCTCCACACCCCCCATAGTCACCCGAGGTCCCGGCACCCCAGTCCGTTTAGGAGCGTAGGGACAGGCCCCGATAAAATGGTCTCCTTTCCCACAGAAAAAACAGACCCCCTTCCCCCTGCCCCGGGAGGCACCGGAGGAGAGCCTCGAGGCCGCCGCTCCTCCAAGCTGCATAGGTTCCTCCCCCCTCGGGAGAAATGACTCGCCCTCCGAGTGACCACCCGGCAACAAGGAACCACCATGAGAAGGGCCCCCAGTTGCAGGAGGTCTACCCCTCCGCTCCTGGAGGCGTCTATCCATGCGAATAGCCAACGACATAGCTGCCTCCAGGGACGGGGGGGGGGTCTCATACACTGCCAGGGCATCCTTCAGTCTTTCTGAAAGACCCTGGCAAAAATGACTCCTGAGAGCCGGATCGTTCCACTGTGTGTCCATAGCCCACCTGCGGAACTCAGAACAATATGATTCCGCCGACCGAGTCCCCTGGTGGAGATGGCGCAATTTGGATTCAGCCAAAGAGACACGGTCAGGGTCATCATATATGAGGCCTAAGGCGTCAAAAAATCCATCCACCGACTGGAGACAAGCAGAGTCCTGTGGCAGAGAGAAAGCCCAGGATTGGGGATCCCCCTGCAGCAATGATATAATAATTCCTACCCGCTGCTGCTCATCACCAGTGGAATACGGCTTAAGCCTAAAGTATAATTTACAGGCCTCTTTGAACACAGTAAATTTGTCTCTGCCTCCTGAAAACCTGTCAGGGAGGGCAACCTTAGGTTCCGGTCTGGCCGGACCCACTGCTTGATTCCCCAAGACACCATTTTGCGGTTGTGGTCCCTGCAGAGCCGACCGAAGGTCCGCAACCTCCAAAGACAAGGTCTGCAGCTGCTGGGCCAAAGCAGACACAGGATCCATAAGGAAAGGAAAGAAAATCAAATCCTCCCCTTCCTTCACTTACAGTTATGGCAGGTGATAATGTCACGCTGGGAGTGGGGAAGACACCCAGCGTAGGATAACGACGGGGGGGGGGATCAGGAGTCCCTAATGCTAAGGGCACAAGAAGGAGACGGTGACCCCTAGACTTCCTAGAGCTGACCCTGTCTGCCCTGACGTCCCTATACAGTCTCCTCAACTGTCGCCGACCACGAACCTCGTCCCTCTCTGATCCTAGATCTATCTTATCTAAGGATCAGATGGAGAGGTTCACTAGACCCCTCCACTATCAACTAAAGACAAACACCAGGGAAGACAGACATTTGGGAAAAGGAAACACTTATCTGACAGCAGAACACCGCAACCTCCACAATCTCAGCTTCTGCTGGAGCAAGGATAAAGTGTGCACAAGGAACTATCACCTGCACCGAGGAAAGGCAATGAACCTCCTTATAAAGGTGGAAGGAGTCTGCTGGGTCCTAGTGACCTACAACATTGGTGAATAAAACCAGACCGAGCGCAAGACCTCCACAGCCGTCTCCCCATAATAGAGAGATCTCATTACACCTTCTTTCCATCAACACAGAAGGTAAATGCTCCTGAAAGAGACGGACCATCCTCCACCATTATGGCTGGTGGGCCAAACGCTGGGATCGTCTGCGCGTGGCCTCCACCCTGTCATCCGTGCCACCCGTGACAAAGGATTCCTGCAGCGTCTGCATAGTAAGTGTACTACACACTCCTATTTTATTGTCGAGCCAGGGACACGGTCCGGACCAGGACCACCCGTGACTTCCCCAGCAGCCGACCCAGTCCGGTACCGAGTACCCCCGTCCCAGTGGGCCCGACACATGGCTCATTAGTTTTTGTCTAAATTGTTTCTTGTTTGTGTAAGATTGGGAAATTCCCCACCCCTCCCCTTGAGCCCTGCACATAAAAAGCCATCTTCTGCAATCAATCTAAGTCAGACATTGGACTTGTCTGGATCCTGCTTATTTAGGTACCAATGCACACGGTCAGGTTTTAAATACATCAGATAGGGACTGCTCTGATACAGGTTACCTTGAAGTGGTAGAGCGGCTTAGTATACATTTTTTGCAAAAAACTTATCAACTAAATACACTGTTTTTTACAACTTTTTCAGCAGCACTTGCTTTTCATTGTGTTTTTTTACAACAGAGTATTTTTACACTTTTGTTTGACTGTTTTTTTTGTGATTCAGTCTTTTGGTGGTGTGAACACTGTCCTACAGACATGTTCACTGTGTGCATGGCTCATTAGTTTTTGTCTTTTTGTATACACTAAGATTACTATGCCTTTTAACAATTTGGGACAGCCCATATGACGATGTCATGTGTTTGGAAGCTTCTGATAGCCTCTTGCCAATGTCTGAGTTAATTAGAGACACTGCTGTGGATGTATTTTAATGCAAACCTGGAATACAATGCTTCTTTGTGTAGCATCATGGGAACGTTAAAAGAAATAAGCCAAGATATCAGGAAGGGTATAGATTATACTGTTTACTTGTTACCATGGTCACTGAGTTGTGACTGCGATGTCACTTCCGCTATGTCACTTCCTGTAATAGGTATAAGATATACTGCTTACTTGTTACCATGGTCACTGAGTTGTGACTGTGATGTCACTTCCACTTCCTGTAATAGGTATAAGATATACTGTTTACTTGTTACCATGGTCACTGAGTTGTGACTGCGATGTCACTTCCGCTATGTCACTTCCTGTAATAGGTATAAGATATACTGTTTACTTTGTTACCATGGTCACTGAGTTGTGACTGCGATGTCACTTCCGCTATGTCACTTCCTGTAATAGGTATAAGATATACTGTTTACTTGTTACCATGGTCACTGAGTTGTGACTGTGATGTCACTTCCACTTCCTGTAATAGGTATAAGATATACTGTTTACTTGTTACCATGGTCACTGAGTTGTGACTGCGATGTCACTTCCGCTATGTCACTTCCTGTAATAGATATAAGATATACTGTTTGCTTGTTACCATGGTCACTGAGTTGTGACTGCGATGTCACTTCCGCTATGTCAGTTCCTGAAATAGGTATAAGATATACTGTTTACTTGTTACCATGGTTACTGAGTTGTGACTACATTGTCACTTCCACTTCCTGTAATAGGTATAAGATATACTGTTTACTTGTTACCATGGTGACTGAGCTGTGACTGCAATGTCACTTCCGCAATGTCACTTCCTGTAATAGGTATAAGATATACTGTTTACTTGTTACCATGGTCACTGAGTTGTGACTGCGATGTCACTTCCACTTCCTGTAATAGGTATAAGATATACAGTTTATTTGTTACCATGGTCAGTGAGCTGTGATTGCGATGTCACTTCCGCTATGTCACTTCCTGTAATAGGTATAAGCTATACTGTTTACTTGTTACTATGGTCACTGAGTTGTGACTACGTTGTCACTTCCACTTCCTGTAATAGGTATAAGATATACTGTTTACTTGTTACCATGGTCAGTGAGCTGTGACTGCGATGTCACTTCCGCTATGTCACTTCCTGTAATAGGTATAAGATATACTGTTTACTTGTTACCATGGTCACTGAGTTGTGACTGCGATGTCACTTCCACTTCCTTTAATAGGTATAACTATAAGATATACTGTTTACTTGTTACCATGGTCACTGAGGTGTGACTGCGATGTCACTTCCGCTATGTCACTTCCTGTAATAGGTATATAAGGTACACTGCTTACTTGTTACCATGGTCACTGAGTTGTTACTGCGATGTCACTTCCACTTCCTGTAATAGGTATAAGATATACTGTTTACTTGTTACCTTGGTCACTACGTTGTGACTACGATGTCACTTCCACTTCCTGTAATAGGTATAAGATATACTGTTTACTTGTTACCATGGTCACTGAGTTGTGATTGTGATGTCACTTCCGCTGTGTCACTTCCTGCAACAGGTATAAGATACACTGTTTACTTGTTACCATGGTCACTGAGTTGTGATTGTGATGTCACTTCCGCTGTGTCACTTCCTGCAACAGGTATAAGATACACTGTTTACTTGCTACCATGGTCACTGAATTGTGATTGTGATGTCACTTCCGCCTATAGCAATATCATGTGGTCTAATTGTGCTCTCTCAGCTGTATCTGATCATTAAATACCATCAGATATAAAATGAGTCCCAATGTGCAACAGACTTATACTTTCCCTGAGGAAGCTGCGCCCTGGCAGCGATACGCGTGGGGCCTGGGTGCCCTGCAGTCACCTCGCTACATACCTCGGACTGACACCTTGGACAATTCTGGTAATAGGCACTTTATTTTCCACTGTCAGTGGACACGGTGACCTACACTGTTTTGACTATATGTAAACAATAGGGACTACCCAATATATATGGGTGGTCCTTGTATCAATTATACGGTTAGTTAGCTAATGGTTAAGACCTTTATCATCCATATGTGACCACCCCTAGGGACCACTGTGTTTGGGACTACTAAACGACTCATAGCATTACTCATTGGATGATTTGCGGAATCTTGGGTAAACTTATAATATGTGACATTCTCTCTATAATTGTCTGTGCCTCTGCAGACTTCACTTGCGTGAGATATTGGTATCTGTTTCACTTATAAACATTGTTTATTCCAGCTGCTGAGGCCAGTATTGAATCATATTTAACACACCCAGCACTACCAATCATTCTGTGGCCCTATGATTTGTGCTTCATAACACTGGGGAACACAATTTTTTAGGAGTTAGCTCAGACAACTGTTCTTAATTAATTTTTGGATGCTGAATCCAGAAATGATCTCAGTTTTTCTCTATCACGTCAAGTTTTTGAACTATAGGATTTTTGTCTTCTCAAAAATATGTAAACTACTGTACTTAAAAAGTGTTTGTTTGTTTTTTAAATAGTACAAATATGAACAAAAAATGAAATATATAAGAAATAGTGTTAAAAAACATATTTGTCATGCCTATCATGTTTTTTACAAAGGTATATATATATATATATATATATATTGTAATCAGATAACAAGTCTTATTACAGATATCAGTGCAATTGTGCATCTCTGGCAGGTAAGTTGTGGAGGAAAAACTTGACGTGCTAGAAAAAAACTGACTACAGTTTTGGAATCAGCATGCCAATTTTAGTATAAATCAGCTCAAAAACCTAACTCAACAGAATTTTTTTCAAATTGTTCCCCAGTGTAATAGGTCCCTTGACATAGATGTGGTTACCCATAAGGGTATGTGCACATCAGTCGTTTTGTGGGCTGCTTTTGGACGTTTTCCGTCGGCGTTTTCCGCTCAGTTTTATGTTAATTTATGTTAATCCTACCCTCCGGTTGGATTAACATGCTAGTCAATGGATTTTAGAAAACTCTGTCTTAACTAGAACGGTTTTCTTCTGGTCGTTTTCAGTCAAAACTGAGTTTTCTCAGTCAAAACTGAGTTTTTCCACCGGTTTTCCAAAAATAGAGCAAGTGACTTCTTTCCACCGTTTTTGCAGCGGTTTCAGCTGATCAAGTGCACAAAAAACTCAGTTTTCAAAACCACCGAGAAAACCGCCGAGAAAAACGCTGTAAAACCGGGCGGAAAACGAGCAAAAAACGAGGGACACTGCTGAGCACAGAAAACTCAGTTTCTGCTAAAAAAACCCAGGTTTTTGGACGGACTGCAGAGATGCACAAACGTCAGATGTGCACATACCCTAACACTGTCCACCCTATATTGGGCTAACAAGCGTATTTATGTGAAATATTGTGGTGAAGAAGCACTAGTACTTCACGTACCTGCTCTCATCCCCCACCCTCGAGTCTCTCCCTACAACTCAATCCTGTATTTTGTCTAACCTGTTGTGATCACCGATATTGTGTCATATCCTGCTCATATTTTGTCAGCATTGTATTCTGTACATATGTTCAGCGGTGTGTTCTGCAGTGGCACCCTATGGTTTTAAATGTTTTTAATCTTGTTTGGTCTATTGCACTAATAAGGTTATAATTCTCACTATTCTACTACTCGTGTGTGTTGCTCCCTCAATGTGCCATGTCTTCTCTCTGCCATGCAAGAAGAGAATAGTGGACTGGCTCAAGTCTGGTTCATCCTTGGGTGCAATTTCCAGATACCTGAAAGGGCCTTGTTCACATGCACAAACAATTACAGTATATGCAAGAACAAACAAGTTTGAAATGTCCAGTCATCATACCACTCAGAAAGGAGATGGGTTCTCTGTCCTAGAAATGAAAGTGCTTTGGTCCAATATGTGCATATCAACCCAAGAACAAAAGCAAAAGATCTTGTGAAGATAATGGCAGAAGCTGGTGAGATTGTGTCATTATCCACACTGAAACGGGTACTTTATCAACATGGGCTGAAAGGCCACTCTGCCAGGAAGAAGCCATCACTCCAAAAGAAACATAAAAAAGTCAGATTAATTTTTACAAATGCAAACAGGAACAAAGGCCTACATTTTTGAAGACATGTCATGTGGTCTGACAAACCTTAAACTGAACTTCTGGCCATAATGACCATCATTACGTTTGGAGGAAAAAGGGAGAGGCTAGGAAACCTAAGAGCCCCATCCCAGCTTTGAATCACAGGTGTGGCCACATCATGCTGCAGAAGGGACTTGTGTACTTCACAAAATAGATGGCATCATGAGGAAGGAAGATTACATGGTAATACTGAATCAACATCTCAAGACATGAGCCAGAAAGCCTTGGGCGTAAATGGGTCTTCCAAATGGAGAATGACCTGAGGCATACTACCAAACTGGTTACAAAGTGGCTTAAGGATAACAAAGTCAATGTTTTTGAGTGGCCATCAAAAAGCCCTGATCTCAATTCTATTGAAAAAGTATTGGTAAAGCTGAAAAGGCAGGTGCGAGCAAGGCGACCTACAAACATGGCTCAATTACAAAAGTTCTGTCTGTAGGAATGGGCCCAAATTCCTACCAACTATTGTGAGAAGCTTTTGGAAAGATATACAAAATGTTTGACTCACGTCAATAGAGTTTAAAGGCAATGGTACCAAATACCAATGAAATGTATGTAAACTTGTGACTTTGCAGAATGTAATAAAAATGCCTTAAAACAGTGGTCCCCAACCTTTTTTGCATCGGGGACCGGCGTCATGCAAGACCATTTTTCCGAGGCCTGGCGGGGGTGGGGGGTGGGAAGGTGGAGTAGGGGCGGGGCTTTGGTCACATGGGGCAGGGCTATGGAGAGGGATTGGAGTTTAGTAACCTGTTTCCCCGAAAGATGCGTTATGTTTTATTTTCAGGGTATATCTTATTTTTCCCACCCCTTGCAGCCCTCAATATGGTACCCACATCATCCCCTTGCAGTCCCCATCATCCCATTGCAGAGCACAATATCCACATCATCCTCTTGCAACTCCCAATACCATATCCCCCCATCATAATCCCCTTGCAGCCCTCACCATCCTGTGGAGTGAATTTATCATTTTACTAAATTTGATAAATATACAATATGTCTTTTTAAATTTATTCCTTTAGGTTATTTTAAGTCCTTTTAATTATCCAATATCCTCTTAGTATCTTTGTATCCTCTTAGGCTAAGTGCGGACGGTGAGATTTGTATGCGATTTTTATTCGTTTTTGCTGCGGTGTTTTTGTCACAAATATGAGAATTCTGAAGTGCTGTGTTAATGATAGTTTTTTTTTTTCCTTGCAGTTTTGGTGCAGTTTGTGGTCAGGACAAAAGAATGAATAAGTTAGGCTGGCTTCACACTTGCGTTTGTGTCTGCATGCGCAGGACATGCAGACGCAAACGCAGGGCGAACGCAGCAAATACTGATGTGAACGCAGCGGAGAATCTCCGCATGCGTTCACATTAGTATGCAGCCATCCAGCCAATCAGCTGTCTCGGGGGCGGCCCGGAGGCGGAGATCAGCGGTGGAGATCACCTCCTCCCGGCCACAGCTGATCTCCTGCCAGTGTCGGCTGGGAGAAACAGCTGATCTGACAGCTGTTTAAATCTCCCGTGCCGACACCGATTAGGTGATATCGGTGCAGGAGATAAGAAACAGCTAATCGCTGTTTCAAATTTCCCGCGCCGACATCACTTATACGGTGTCGGCGCGGAAGATTTAAACAGCTGTCAGATCAGCTGTTTCTCCCGGCCGACACTGGCGGGAGATCAGTGGAGGCTGTAGCTGATCTCTCGGTGGCCGCCGTTGGTCACCGGCAGCCACCGGGAGAGATTTCAATGAGATCCGCAGCGTTCTCCTGCGCTGTCATGCGGAGGACACTGAGGATCCATTGACTTCAATGCATGATTTGTGCGCTTGCGGGCGCTTGCAGATAAAACAAGCACCCGTGAACGCACAAAAAATGCAACATGCTGCGTTCAGAGTGCGCTCGGAGAGTACACAAATTATGCGCATCCGAACGCAAATGATGTGGCCAGGGATAGGGTTACTCGGACACCGGGACTGATGGCTTCTTGAATGGAGAATCACGGGTGGTTGGGATCCCGATTCCGTGCCCTGGTTATCATTTGTTAGATGGCTGAGGGAGAGAAGGGAGTATTTACAGGGAAACGTGACAACACCTGTGGATCCCAATAATATAGGTACCGGCACTGCAAGCCCGCAGCTGAGGCGATGGTGGGTGCAGCAGAGAGTGGTACAGCTCCCCACAGGAGGAGCTTTTACCTCAGGGCAGCGGTGATAGATGAAGATGTGGGGACGATGAGGGGAGGAGTTGTTGCTGATGTTCTTACCCCTCTGGTGAGATGCTGGTGTTGGTGCTGCAGCCCTCCGGGCACCGGTGAGAAGAATCACAGAAGCAAAGTTTAACTCCAATTTAATGAGTACCGGCAGATGTTAAAACGGAACACGGTACAGTTTGGTTTACCGGGTGGATATTGCCAGCTCAGGGTCCCCCTTATGGAGTCTCTAGATGTTTTTTCTCTTAGTCTTTCGGGGTCTATTTTATTCTTCTCTGCCTCTACCACCTTCACAGCACTCTCCCGCCAGTCTTACGGTCTGTCACTAGCCGATCAGGTTGGTCCCTTACCAGTACGGACGGGAGCAGCAGGAGTGCACAATTTCTCCCGCCACCGGAATTCAACCCGCAACCACTAGTGTCCTCAACCGGTTTTAGTCCTGAGGGCATGAGATGTCCTAATGGTGCTAACGACAACCCGATTACTGTGGGCCCACAGCTCGTCGGTCTGCGGTCAGAGGTGATCTTCTGACCGCCTCAGCTTCCCGCATTGCCAGTGTTTTTTTCCCCCAACGTGACCAGCCGGCTCCAACCAGTCCTGGTCCCTTGACTGCTGTCCTGGGCCCCCACGTAAAGATGGGGATTCCTCCTGTCAGAGCACTGTCAGGCACGTCCTTCCTGACTGCCTTCCCAGCACTGTCTCAAGTAAACTATCACTCTCTCTCACTACTCCACCCTAGGCTCCACCCCTTTTGGGACCTACTAAATTACCGGTTCCCCTTATTCTAATCCTAGGTGTATGTGTGCAAAAACAGACTCCATAGGTTAAACCCTGAACTGCCGACTTCCAGAGATACAGTATAACATTGTTGTTAAGGTGCAATACCTCCCTGTGACGCCTAGCCAGAGGGGCGCTGCACAAACACAACAGAACGCAGCCAAACGCAGGCACATGCGTTCCCATGTTAAACATAGGAACACGTGCGCAAGCGTTTGGCTGCGTTTGGTGCACTGCGCTCGCAAACGCTAATGTGAACACAGCCTTAATTGTTTAGTGTGTTTTTCAGCCCTCCCAGGCATTGAGAATAGCGAAAAAATGCGTGACCAAAAACGGTCTGGAAATGCATAGAAACGAATGCGTTTTGCGGTGTGTTTTTCCGCCGCAGTGTACAGTTTAGCAGCGTTTTTGAAGCAGAAATTTCTGCACTCAAAGTTTTGTTGGCACATAGCTTTAAGGTCACAACTTTTTGCCAATTTCCACATCGAACCTCATGACATACAAATTCCAAGGCAGAAAAATAAAATTACTGACATCATTAGAATGTTTTGTCATAGGAGGCGTGGCCTGCAGCTCCATGTGAGGACACACTTTCCAGGAGCTCCTGGTGCTCACCTTTACAGTGACGGATTAAATGTTTTCTAAAGACATTTTTTCCACCTAAATCATAGAGCCTACTCCTAATCGGCTAAAGAACAAACAAGGCAAGTCCGATAATATAATATCTACTAGTTCTCTTTAATCTGAGAGAGCTCACTCTCCCTTATAATACCAGAGGACTGGCGCCTTCTTGAATACTGCCTGCAGCCCTGATGTAGTGGTGAAAGATGGAAGAGGGTCGGTAGCGGCTGTCGCCTGGAGGTGCTGCCCACTGCGTTCCTGATGCAGAGGTGCACTCCCGGGGCCCTGTGATGCTCAAGAGGACTGCTACACTCTGGCTGGCATTGTCGCGCCTGACCCTGGTACAGGAGAGGTGAGAAGCTGACTTCCAGGATCTGTCCCCCCGGTCGCCCCATACCGTTGTGATCCCAGCGTAATCTCCAATCCACTGGGTATCTTGAGAAGCTCAGGATCTACTTTTCCGCTAGTGAAAACGATGGGCGCAGTGATCCATAGACCAGAAAGTAGTCCTCGCCTCGGTGGTAATACCTCATCCAGTGACGTAGCCTGGTGAGAGAAAAAGCAAAGGAGATCCCAGGCTGCGGCTGCGCAGTGTGTTCCCCTGGCTTAAAGCTGCCCCGCTCTGTTAACCCTTCATCTACTGAACTCTGCAAAAGACCTGTGGTCATTAGCTCTCAGAGGGGACTGGTTGAGTTGGTAATGACTGATTGCTGGTTCTTTTCTCGTGCTGAAGCACAGTTTATAACAAGCAGATGACACCAAACAATTTGCCACGCTGCTAAATCTGTTTGAGGGGACTTTTTTGCTCTGTCCTAGCTGAACTCATTGATCAGAACAAACCTTGCAAAAAAGAATTAAGCAACCAGCAATTGCGCTCATTAAAAGTCATTACTATATCAATAGAGAAACACAGTAGTTTCCAACCATTAAAACTTCCTGCAGTCATCATAAACCTCAGCTCAGGTTGAGACCCAGAAAACTGGAACCCTACAAACAAGTGGCGTTATTGGGCCCCCAACGCCAGCCAGCAACACAGACTTGGGATTTCAAGAACTCTTATCCACACCGCCGCAAGGAGGGTCTCCAAATTGAACTTAATTCAGTTAAATATATGCACTACTTACAAATATACCCAACTCTGACACCATTCAGTGACACAGCACTTCTGATTCATAACCAGAGACTCAACTCTGAGAAATAAACTACCTGTCAACTACTACCCATTGACTTCCCTAAGAGATCTTTAACTTATTCAGCACGGAATTATCAATCAGGTGTAATTCACTTCATGTACCAATAACCTCGGTGGATACCATACTACTCGATCAACCAACTAACCTCACAGTTAACTACCCAACCCAGTCCTTAGTTTTAACCCAACTGTTTCAATAACAAATGCCTACAAAATCCAGACCCAGCTCAAATCTGACTAATACGGATACAACAATGGAGGATCAACATCGAAATTCCAAAAGTAAAATACCAACCCTGACACATAGCCCAGCTAAACCAAAAAAAGATAGAGATAACAACTCTAAAGTTCTTCTTCTGATTGATAAACCAGATATACCTGAAGACACAATGGTTTATGAAATCAGTCACCCCAACTACAAAAAAAAGGAGATGGATTCTCCTTCCCACTCTAACATAGGTCTACCTCCTAGAGACGAGGAACATACGCAGTTCAGAAGCCCAGAGAGACAGAAAATTAAGATCAATCTAGACGAAATTGATCCTAACAACGACCCTGATCAAAATCAGCTTCCTGACAAAAACTTTTTCCTCCAACTGTTCTCATCCCTGAAAGAAGAGATGAAAGAACAATTTACAGACATTAAATCCACAATTAATACTATTAATATATGACTTGACACAAATGAAAGTTGTAGAGAGCCTAAGAAAAGAACTAGGAGCCTACAGTTCAGAACTGACCAAAGCTAAAGGGGAAATTAAACATCTCACCAATAGAATTATCGACAGAAGATCGCGACCGCAGATCTAATCTAAAAATTCGGTTGAATTTCAGAACAAATAAAACCCCACAAGCTAATTTCATACATCAAAAACCTAACAAAAAAAGTGATCCCCTCCCTGCCAGAAATAGAACATTCTATAGAAAGGGCTCACAGACTACCTAGACCACCACGCATCCCTGAAGACATCCCTCGTGATGTCATTGTAAAATTCACTTTCTTTCAGACGAAGGACAAAATCAATAACTTCACTAGGCAAAATGGAACTCTACAAGCGCCATACAAAAAACTTAGGGTATTCTCGGACATACAGTCATATGAAAAAGTTTGGGCATGCCTCTTAATCTTACTTATTTTTTTTTATTAAAATTGTTTCTTTGCAACAGCTATTTCAGTGTGATATATGTAATAACTGATGGACACAGTAATATTTCAGGATTGAAATGAGGTTTATTGTACTAACAAAAATGTGAAATATGCATTATTTCAAAAATTGACAGGTGCAAAAGTATGGGCACCCTTCTGATTTTCATGATTTGAATACTCCTAACTACTGTTTACTGACTTACTGAACCACTAAATTGGTTTGGTAACCTCATTGAGCTTTGTACTTCATAGCCCGGTGTATCCAATCATGAGAAAAGCTATTTCAGGTGTCCACTTGCAAGTTGTTCTCCTAGTTGCATCTTCTCTGAGGAGTGGCATCATGGGCTCCTCAAAACAGCTCTCAAATTATCTGAAAAAAAAGATTGTTCAACATAGTTGTTCAGGGAAAGGATGCAAAAAGTTGTCTGAGATTTAACCTGTCAGTTTCCACTGTGAGGAACATAGTAAGGAAACAGAAGACCACAGGGACAGTTCTTGTAAAGGCCAGAAGTGGCAGGCAAACAAAAATATCAGAAATGCAGAGAAGAAGTAGGTTTGACAACCTACCTATTAGACCTTCCCTACCCCTCCCTTCCCTCTCCTTCAAATGACATACTCTCTACAATTGCCTAACCTATTAAAATGGCGGTTAAATTCATGTCTTTAAATGTTAATGGCTTGAACTCTTCTCAGAAACGCTTTAACGTGTGGAAAGAAATTAAATTTAACCAAGTACACATAGCAGGAATCCAGGAGACCAGATTTCCATCGACTAATCCACCCAAATTTAGCAACAAGAAATTTCCTCATATCTACCTCTCTTCTAACAAAAAAAAAAAAGCAGGAGTAGCAATTATCATCAAAGAATCCACTAAATTTGAAGAAACCAAACTAATCAAAGATGACGAAGGTAGATACATAATTTTGATTTGCAAAATTAATGAAGTCACATACACACTCGTAAATGTTTATCCCCAACAACGGCCAAATTACCTACCTCAAACGGGTTTTCAACTTAATACGCGACAATCAAAAAGGGATACTTCTGGTGTTTGGACACTTCAACGCCGTCCTAACTCGCTGCTAGACTCTTCAAAAAAAACTAGAAACATCAATACACAAATTGATCCCCTCTTGCAAAAAGAAGAGTTCTATGATGTATTCAGAAGGTTAAACTCCTCTTCCATTGAATTCACCCACTATTCCCACGTCCACAAGTCGTTTTCCAGAATCAACCTTGTTCTAACAGACATCCACTCATTATCAAAAATTAAATCGATTAGTATTCTTCCAAGAACTTGGTCGGATCATTCCCCTGTTTTATTTGAGATGTCTAACTCTCCCCCCTTTACTAACCACTCACCATGGAGAGCCAACACATATCTGTTCACTCACCCTCAATACAAATTAGAAATTCAGGAAAAGCTACAGTTGTACTTCAAAGAAAATGACACCCCGGACATCTCTATTTCTACCCTATGGTCCACGCATAAGGCGGTCTTAAGAGGAACTAAAATACACCTAAATTCAAAACAAAAAAAAGCCCAACAAGCGAGAACTAAAACCTAATCAAACAAATTACCATAGTGGAGAATGATATTATATCTAACCCATCAGATACTAAACATAAAGACCTCCTTAAACTCAGAGTCCAACTCAAATCCCTTTTAGCATCTGATTTTGACAGAATTGCACGCATTTCCAAATCAAACTTTTATTCAAATATGAATAAACCGTCCAATATTTTTGCGAATTTAATCAAAATCCGAAGATCAAAAACTAATATCCATCAAATCAAAGACAAAGACAACCACATTAAAAAAAACTCCTCCAGAGATCTCTAACGCATTCGTAGAATTTTACAAGAACCTTTACAACCTCAAAGATGACCATTTAGAACCCCAGCCTTCACCAAGTAAAATCAAATCCTTTCTAGACTCTATAAAACTCCCTTATCTAATATCAATCAACCTTACACTGAACAAGAAATTAAAAAGGTCATTAATACACTTAAAAAAAACCAAATCCCCAGGTCCCGATGGTCTTCAAAACGAATACTTCATGACATACATAAATATCCTCACGCCCTACATTACCAAACTAATCAACCCCCTATCTGATAAAGACCAAACTATCCCACAGGACTTGCTGCAAGCAATTATATCGATGATTCCAAAAAACAAAGGGGACAAAGATATTGTTTCTAATTATAGGCCCATCTCGCTCCTCAATGCAGATATAAAAATTATATCAAAAGCTATTAACTCCAGACTCCAAAAAATGATCCCAAATTTAATCCACCAAGATCGGGTGGGATTCACACATAAAAGGAACTCAACCTATGCAACAAGGAGACTCCTAAACTTAGCAGCCCACGCCGAGATCTCGGGTGCCCCCATGATAGTGGTCTCTGTCGACGCAGAAAAGGCGTTCGACAGGGTCCACTGGGGTTACCTACTTGAAGTTCTACAAAAATTTGGAATTAAAGGACCTATTCTTAACACTATTCAAGCCCTTTACACCGTCCCCTCAGCAAGAATCCTTACCAACAACCATTTATCTAACCCCTTTATACTATCCAACGGAACGAGACAAGGTTGTTTCCTCTCGCCCACGTTATTTAACTTATTTATAGAACAATTAGCAGAAAAAATTCGACCCAATTCTTTAATTGCTGGTATTACTCTCAACAAAAAAACCTACAAAATAAGTCTTTTTGCAGACGATATAATACTAAAAAAGATCCAGTCTCATCTATGTGTAACCTACATTCACTTATGACTAAATTTGCAGAAGTCTCTCACTATAAAATTAACATCGCTAAAACTCGAAATACTCTGTTTCAATTTATCACAACAAACACTTAACACCCTTCAACAAGAAAACGACTTAGCCTGGGAGGAAGAAACCCTAAACTACCTAGGTATTATACTTACCAAACCCATTTCCAAAATTTATGACATAAACCTAGGCAAAATATACAATACAATAAAATCAGACTTAAATCATATTTCCAAAACAGAACTATCATGACTAGGCAGAGTAGAAGCATATAAACTTTTTATTGTACCCAAAATTCTTTACATATTTCGCTCAATTCCCCATACTAACCTAACCTGGTGCAAGAAAATTCAAACCCAACTCTCTACCTTTATATGGGGGAAAAAAAAAAACAGAATTTCTCTCATCACCTTCGAAAAAAGTAAAATTAACGGAGGCCTCGCTTTACCCAACATATCTGCATACTACCACTCGACGCTAATTAAACACAGCCAAAAATGGTGGGAAATCGCTGATAAATCGAGATGGAGAGAAATTGAAAGCTCTACAAACCCTACTAAAGATTTCAAATGGATCTTACTTTCCTACTTATGTGATAAAGCAAAAAAACTACCAAAAGAACCCACTCTTAAAGCTACTATACGTTCTTGGAGGTTCTTGGTGGCGAAATCATCTACCACTCTCCATAAGTCTTCTCCAGGTTGGATCTCAATAGATCTTCTACCGCTACTATCAACCGACATTGATGTCACTGCTTGGATAAATCTTGGAGTCAAAAATTTCTTAATGAAGCACATCAACTTTTTCCCTTCCCTTTACTCAAAACTAAATTTGGCCTACCTGACGGAGAGCTCGAAAACTGGAACAAAATCAAATGCATACTCAACAGAAACAACTTGAATTTCTGCTTTCCGATAAACGTTACCCAACTATTTCGTTTCAACCAGTCGAACATTTTCTGGTCACTCAAAGCCATATACAAATACTTCAATCTTGATTCAACACTTCTAAATTCTACAGGACTGAAGTCCTGGAGCAAAGAACTCCAGATCCCACTTCCCACTAATCTAAATGAGGATACCATCAAAACAGTCTACAAAAACCTCTCATGCTCAATTTTAATTGAATCATACTACACATCCCTTAGTAGGTGGTACTTTACGCCCACAAGACTCAACAAATTTTCAAGTGCAATTTCCCCACTATGTTGGAGAAACTGTGGAAACCCAGGCACAATGACTCATATCTTCTGGGAATGCCCCATCCTCCGCTCCTTTTGGGGAGAAGTTCAATTCTTGATTAACGACATCACAGGTCTCAATGTAGACCTTACACCAGAACTAGCATTGCTCTTAATTGGAATTACCTCCAAAAACTGCATTGCTACTCGATGGAAAGATTCCAACCCACCTACGCTCGAAGATGGAATTGGAACTATTGCGTCGCACGATTCTTACGAACATATGTTCTCCTTGAGGAATAACCTCCAAAGGAAATATAGTAAGAAATGGTCTTCTTGGAACCATTTCTTTTTCCATCAAGACGATCCAATAATAGCCATTACACTACTACTACTACTACTACTCAGATTTATGCCTTTAAAATTGAAGAACTGGTTAAGCTATACTAGCCTTCCCCCCCACTTCTACCCCCCTTCCTTCCCTTACTTGCTTTCTTTGTTTGATTATTTAGAAAGAACGAACAATATGATCCATTTATAATTATTTGCTCTAAAATACATTGTATACTATCTTTGCTATTCAAAATTATAACATGTTATGTAATTACATGATATAAATTCAATAAAAAAGTTGAACAAGAATGTTTTGTCACAAAATGCCTGACTGCTCCTGAGTATGAGCTGTTGCCATTATTAACATTTTTCAGGTGCTCAGAAATTCAATGTGTTATTTTTCTAATGGTGCATCTCAATGAATTAGAATATCATCATAAAGTGACTTTATTTCAGTAATTCAATACAAAAAGTGAAACACAAATATAGAGTCATTACAAACTGATCTATTTCAAGTGTTTATTTCTGTTAATGTTGATGATTATGGCTTACAGCCAATGAAAACCCAAAAGTTCATTATCTCAGAAAATTAAAGTACTGAGGATGAAGGGTTAAAAATCTCACTGCCATATTCCACAAGACATCAAAGGGCGAATATAATATTTTTTTATTAATCAACATGTTTCATGGCTCCCAGAAACACCCTGAAACATGGCAATATGATATTAATTTGTACTGAGAAAGGGACCAGGGACCCCTGAAATGCGTTGATTAATAAATCACTATAATATTCACCATTTGATGTCTCGTGCAATGCGTCAGCGTGGTTTTCAACCCTTTATCCTCCCTACTCTATATGCACCACGCTGGGGACTGCAGGAGCCGTGATCTGCTTTTTTAGTGGTTGTAACTCTCACAACCACACAAGGTGAAGCCTTTGATAACTATTGGGTAATATTTTATCTCTCAGACTCTCATCCTCCCTACTATAACTTTGAGATAATGACCTTTGGGTTTTCATTGGCTGTAAGCCATAATCATCAACATTTACTGAGATAAAGACTTAAAATAGATCACTCTGTTTGTAATGATGGCCACTTTACACACACCACCTTATCTGTCCAACTTCTGAACAACTTGCTGGTTGCAGTGAAATCATGGACACATTGTTCCATTTGTACACAGCCACAAAATGGAGCAATGTGTCCATGATTTCACTGCAACCAGCAAGTTGGTCAGACGTTGGACAGATAAGGCTGCCTTCAGATTTGCAGATGCCTCCGCAGCGTTCTGCGGAGGCATTTGCAAGCATCTGCATGCAGACCGCTGCCCCTATCTTTATAATGGAGCGCACGGCGGTCTGCAGATGCTTGCAGACCGTCGTGCGCTCCCATTGCCCGCCATGAGTGATCTGTGCGCAGGCGAACACCTGCGCAAAAATCACACACTCTCGCCCGCACCAGGGACGCAACATGTCGCGTCCCTGGTGCGGACGAGACTGTGTGATTTGTGCGCAGGCATCCGCCTGCGCACAGATCACTCATGGCGGGCAATGGGAGCGCACGGCGGTCTGCAAGCATCTGCAGACCGCCGTGCGCTCCATTATAAAGATAGGGGCAGCGGTCTGCATGCAGATGCTTGCAAATGCCTCCGCAGAACGCTGCGGAGGCATCTGCAAATCTGAAGGTAGCCTATGTTGGTGTGTGTAAAGTGGCCATGACTCTATATAATATATGCATTTCACTTTATGTATTGAATTACTGACATAAATTATGATATTCTAATTCATTGAAATGCACCTGTATGTATATGACATTTCATGCAGTACACACAATGCAATCTATAATATGGTGTGAGATGCAGTTTAACCCCTACACCCCCAGCGATTTTCCGTTTTTCCTCCTCTTTTTCCAGGATCCATAACTTTTTTTAATATAGACATATGAGGGCTTGTTTTTTGTGGGACGAGTTGTACCTTGAATGACATCATTTACTTTACCATATAGTGTACAAGAAAATGTTAAAAAATTTCAAGTGTGGTGGAATTGCAAAAATACTGAAAATGGCCATGTTCACACACATGCGTTTTTTTGACCATCTCTGCGTTTTTGGGCTGTTAAAAAAAACGCAGGTGCGTTAACGCAGGGTACATTTGAGTGTAGCTGCGTTTTTCAGCTCCATTTGCGTTTTTTACCCCTAGTCCAAAAAACGCTGCATGCAGCGTTTATGGGTGCTGTAAAAAAACGCATGTGCGTTTTTCAAAAAACGCATGCGTTTTTTTAACATGGGGCCCTATGGGAAACGCATGCAAAAACGCATGGTACATTAGTACCTTTTAGTGCCATTCAAAAATGCATGCGTTTCCCATAGGGGCCCATGTTAAAAAAGCGCATGCGTTTCTGAAAAAACGCACATGCGTTTTTTTAACATGGGGGCCCTATGGGAAACACATGCGTTTTTAAAAGGCACATTTATGCACCCTGCGTTAACGCTTGCGTTTTTGCCTGCGTTTTTGGTGAAAAAATGACTAAGTCCAAAAACGTGGCAAATCCTTTCAGACACACAAGGGACATTTTTTAGCACTCTTAAAAAAACGCAAGTGCTTTTAAGAGTGCTAAAAAAAACGCAAATTGTGTGTGAACATAGCCAATAAACAATTCTTTTTTTTTTAATTCACCATGTTCGCAAATGGTAAAACTGATGTGTCAGTGTGATGCCTCAGGTCAGTAAGGCTATGTTCACACACAATTTGCGTTTTTTTTAGCACTCTTAAAAGCACTTGCGTTTTTTTAAGAGTGCTAAAAAAATGTCCCTTGTGTGTCTGAAAGGATTTGCCACATTTTTGGACTTAGTCATTTTTTCACCAAAAACGCAGGCAAAAACGCAAGCGTTAACGCAGGGTGCATAAATGTGCCTTCTAAAAACGCATGTGTTTCCCATAGGGCCCCCATGTTAAAAAAACGCATGTGCGTTTTTTCAAAAACGCATGCGTTTTTTTAACATGGGCCCCTATGGGAAACGCATGCGTTTTTGAATGGCACTAAAAAGTACTAATGTACCATGCGTTTTTGCATGCGTTTCCCATAGGGCCCCATGTTAAAAAAACGCATGCGTTTTTGGAAAAACGCACATGCGTTTTTTTACAGCACCCAAAAACACTGCATGCAGCGTTTTTTGGACTAGGGGTAAAAAACGCAAATGGAGCTGAAAAACGCAGCTACACTCAAATGTACCCTGCGTTAACGCACCTGCGTTTTTTTTAACAGCCCAAAAACGCAGAGATGGTCAAAAAAACGCATGTGTGTGAACATGGCCTAAAACATTTTTTATATACCCCAGACATGTATACATTTAGACTACATTCACACTGTGCATTTTTTGCTCCGTTTTTTGCAGTGCACTGCAGAAACCGGATCACTCACACGACACCCAGCAAAGTCTATGGGTTTTCATTTTTGCCATTCAGACTGTGCTCTTCTAAAGTGAACTGTTTTTTTCACTTTAGGAGGCTCCATTTTTTAAAATGAAATGGCAATTTGTGGCATTGTTCACACACAATTTGCATTTTTTTTAGCACTCCTAAAACCACATGCGTTTTTTTAGGAGTGCTAAAAAATGTCTCTTGTGTGTCTGAAAGGAAATACAGCCTTTTTGGACTTTGTCATTTTTTCCTCAAAAACGCAGGCAAAAACGCGAGCGTTAACGCAGGGTGCATAAATGGGCCATTTAAAAACGCATGCGTTTCCCATAGAGCCCCATGTTATAGAAACGCATGCGTTTTTTAGAAAACGCATGCGTTTTTTTAACATGGGGCCCTATGGGAAACGCATGCGTTAACGCAGGTGCCTATATGTGCCCTGCGTTAACGCATGCGTTTCCCATAGGGGCCCATGTTAAAAAAACACATGCGCTTTTGGGAAACCACACCTGCGTTTTTTTCCAGCACCCAAAAAACGCTGCATGCAGCGTTTTTTGGACTGGGGGAAAAAAAACACAAATGGAGCTGAAAAACGCATGTACACTCAAATGTACCCTGCGTTAACGCACCTGCGTTTTTTTTAACAGCCCAAAAAACGCAGAGATGGTCAAAAAAACGCATGTGTGTGAACATGGCCTGGGCTGCGTTTTTTTCCTGCCTTTTTCCCATAGGAGACCTTCAAAATAGGGAGAAAAGACACCACTCAAAAACGGATCCTTTCTTTGGGTGAGTTTTTTTCACAGCTCTTGTTTTGCAGCTAAAAGCGCAGAAGAACAGAAGAGACAAAAACGGCACAGTCTGAATGTTGCCTTACTTTTATCTAAAGCTAGGGTCACATTTATAAATGAAATTGCATTCACCGCATCCAAATCCGGATGCGGTGAACGCAATTGACTTCACACAAGCCGCAATCTGGGAACCGGATTGCCGAAGTCGCAATCCGGTAACCGGATTGCTCTGGATGTGTAATCCGGAGCAATCCGGTTACCGGATAGTTTGCTCATCCCTGCTGCCGCATAGATCTTACTGTATAAGCCTTCAGGACCTCGGACAGCGCACATACTGTACCTACAATAGCTATAGTATGCACACTGCTCTCACAGTAGCCGGCGGCTTCATTCATAAAAATGTACAGCAGCTGACAGGAGAAATCATTTTATGCCCACCTGAGTGGGTGGTAGGTTTCTAGGGGGGTGGGCACCCCCTAGAGACAGTATAGACACATTTAATAATAAAATTAAAGCTTTTCAAACACTGACAAAACCTTGCTTATCCCGGCGGCAGCCGGAATAAGCAAAGTATATGCGGTAACCGCATTGCTCAGGATTACACATTCTGAGCAATCCGTTTCCCGCTTTGCGGTTGCCAGAACCGCTCCGAAAACTGCAGCCTGCATGATTTTTCACGCAGGCTGCAGAGCCAGAGTCGGTAACGGAATTGCATGTGAAGCAATCCGGTTTTTATAATAGGCTCCTATGAGGAGCGTTTCCTGATCCGGTTTTGAGCTTTTTAAAAGCTCAAAACCGGATCAGGTTTTAAAACCTAGCCTAGCCTAAATGGTGAAAAAAATTCAGACGTTTTTAAAGAAAAAGAATTGCACTTTTGTGCCATTTTCCATGACCTATAGCGTTTTCATTTTTCGGGATCTGGAGCTGCTTATTTTTTGCAGCTTGAGCTGATGTTTCTAAGTATACCATTATTTGGATAGACTATTGTGATTGCCTTATATTGCATTTTCATTGCAATGTTGCGGGGCCATAGAAAACATAATTTTGGACTTTTTCCATTACACAGGTAAGGCTCCTTTAATATCAGCGGTTTTCGCTGATTGCGGCAGATTTACCGCATATGCCACATCTGCCGCATCTGTCGCCTAAGGGCCGCACTTGCAGCACGTTTGCGGCAAGCCTTTGGCATTGCATATATGGGCTTGTGGCAAGTGTGGCAATTACAGTTTTTTCCACATTCTGGCAAATTCAGCAGTTGTGGCCATGAAAAAAATCCAGCTAGCAGCGTTTTTTTTTCACCTCCGCAAGTGCCGGATCTGCCGCATCCGGCAGAACCGCACTTGCCGCACCCGACCTCGAACCCCATAGACAATGCATGGAGCTTGCCACGAGCATGCTGCAAGTGCGGCCGGTAGGTGGCAGATGCGGTAAATCTGCCGGATCTGCCGCATTCAGTGAAAAACACTGATGTGTAAGGGGCTTTACAAATCTCATTGGCCATGTTCACACACATGCGTTTTTTTGCCCATCTCTGCGTTTTTTGGGGTGTGAAAAAAAAGCAGGTGCGTTAACGCAGGGTACATGTGAGTGTGCATGCGTTTTTCAGGGCCACTTGCGTTTTTTTCCCATAGCCCAAAAAACGCTGCATGCAGCGTTTTTGGGTGCTGGAAAAAAACGCAGGTGTGTTTTGTCAAAAACGCATGCGTTTTTTAACATGGGTCCCTATGGGAAACGCAGGCGTCAATGCAGGGCACATGTAGACACCTGCGTTAATGGCAGCGTTTTTGTAAAGGGGTCATCAAAAAGGAAATTTTTTTTTTTTTCCAACAGCACCCCCCCCCCTCCTATATAAGCAGGAAAATGAAATAAAAATTTTTATGATAGCATCCCCCCCCCTGGTCGGCAGGAAAACGGAAAGAAAAATTCCTTCAGCAAAAACACACATTTTTATGCCATGCGTTTTTTGTTATTTGGGTGTTTGGTGAAAAAATGACTATTTGCAAAAACGTTTTCAATGCTTTCACACACACAAGGCACATTTTTTGGCACTCTTAAAAAAACGCAAGTGGTTTTAGGAGTGCTAAAAAAAACGCATATTGTGTGTGAACATGGCCATTAACTGATTTTATATTTTGACAAATCAGGCATTTCTGTAGACTGTGAAACCAAATATGGGTATTTTTTTTTATAGTTTTTTTTCAATTGTGGAAAAGAGGGGTGAATTAAACTTTTTGTTTTTACTCTTTAATACGTTTTTTAACTTTTTCTTTATTTTACAAGGC
Source organism: Allobates femoralis (assembly GCA_033576535.1). Taxonomy (NCBI): domain Eukaryota; kingdom Metazoa; phylum Chordata; class Amphibia; order Anura; family Aromobatidae; genus Allobates; species Allobates femoralis. The sequence continues at coordinate 258,064,958 of JARQOC010000002.1, read as the reverse complement.
CCCTTAGGGCACCTCAGCACTGCACTGTGCATTTGCTTGTGTTGTGCAGAGAGATGCTGGTGATGTCACTTGGATATCGCTATCAGGAAGGGATTCATGACAGCATTCTTGGTTGTCAGCTGACCACATGCTGTCATGAAAATGCACCGAGGCCCCCGATGCTGGCAGGGAACAGCGCGATTGTGCTTTGGATCATGCTTTCAGCGATCGTCAGCATGATCCAAAGGGTTAACAGTGCTGATCAGATCGCTGATCCGATTGGTGCTCCAAGCTATACATATCAGATCACATCAGCTGATGTGTTTGGGGATGATTCAAGCTCAGCGCATGACCTTGCATCAAAGGGATAGAACATGGTCAAGAACCAAGAACCTGGTCATGAAGAGGTTAAAAAAGAATTGATACTGCATTCAGTGCCTCCAGGGATTGTGAATGTTGCTTTTCTATGAACTGCATAGGGACAAGATGTACACTGAGGATTACAGTACTTATAAAATTCTTTAATATTTAACTGATTGGAGACATATCATGCTGGGGGAGAGCATGTTGCCAAGGGAGATTTCTTTCCTGGCAACCCACCTGCATCCTCTCTCTTAAACAACTATCTCCAGGATATTATCCTGGTTCCTACAGGAAGATAACACAGTACATTGATTTCTATATCAGAGAATTGAGGGGACCTGCACTGTTTAAGCACATCAGGGACCTTCCAAATGTGACATGAAATCCACAAACCATTCAATCAAAATCTGATCTCCAAAACATCGCTCCTTCCCTTCTGAGCCCTCCTGTGAGTCCAAACAGTGGTTTTCCACCACATATGGGGTATCAGGGTACTCAGGAGAAATTGCCCAACAAATTTTGTGGGCTATTTTATCCTGTTACCCTTGTGCAAATGAAAAAATTGAGGCTAAAAACAATTTTGTGGAATAAAAGTATTTTTTCATTTTCACAGCTCAAAAGTTATAAAATTCTGTGAAGCACCAGGGGGATCAAAGTGCTCACCACAAATCTAAATATATTCCTTAGGGGGCACCGTTTTCAAAATGGGGTCACTTGTAGGGTCACTGTTTAGGCACATCATTTGACTTTCCAAATGCGACATGGTGTCAGCTAGGGATTCCAGCCAATTTATTGTTCAAAACATCAAATGGCGCTCCTTCCCCTCCGTGTGTCCAAACATTGGTTTTCACACCACATATGGAATATCATCACACTAAGGATAAGTTGCACGCACAAAGTTTTAGATCCATTTTTTTCCTTTTGCCCTTGTGAAAATAAAAACTTTGGCACTAAAACAAAGAACATTTTTGTGGAGAAATTTACTTTTTTATTTTCAAGGCCCAATGTTATAAAATTTTGTAAAGTACCTGAGAATTCAAACTCCTCACCACACATCTAGATAAAATTCTTGGGGGGGGGGGGTCTCGTTTCCAAAATGGAGGCATTTGTAGGGGAACACCACGGTTTAGGCACATCAGGGGCTCTCCAAATGCGAAATGGTGTCCACTAATGATTCCAGACAATTATGCATTTCAAAAAGTCAAATTGCGCTCCTTCCCTTCTTTTCTAAGCCTGCCATGTGCCAAACAGTGATTTCTCACCATATTATCAGCATACTCAGGAAAAATTGACCAACAAATTTAAGAGTCCATTTTATCCTATAGCCCTTGCAAAAATGAAAAAAAATTTAGGCAGAAAATTTTTTTTGTGTAACAAAAAGTATTTTTTTCATTTTCATAAGGGCAACATGATAAAATGGACCTCAACATTTGTTGGTCAGTTTCTCCTGAGTATGCAGATACCCCACATATAGTGGAAAAACAATGTTTGGGCACACAACAAGACTCGGTCGAAAAGATGTGATGTATTTGAGACCTTGACCTGGTATGCTAATTTTATAGTGTGATGTATGTGAGTTGTGTAGAGTATATCAGGTTGGGATCAGCGATCAGGCACTTGGTTGGAGATCAGGGAGACTGGTTGGTGATCAGGGCGCCTTGTTGGTGACCATGGTACATGGTCAGGATCAGGGCACCTGTTCAGTGATCAGGGAGCTCGGTCGGTGATCAGAGAGTACAGTCGGTGGTCAGGTTGCCTGGTTGGTGATTAGGATGCCTGGTCAGCAATCAATGCTCGGGATCAACAGTTGGTGGTGGGGTAAGGGGGAAGAAGGAGGTGGTAGAAGGGAGGTAGAGCATGGATAGGAGAAAAAAAATGTTTTTATTCAATATCACCAGGGCACAGCAGAGGAAGGATGCAGGACATCAGCAGCAACACAGGACAGCAGTAGCAGAACAGGGAGCACTGGAAGTGGTTTCACATGCAGAAATTGCTTGTTGTATCACAAATTTCAGTCAGATCATGATGCAAACTGGTCTCAGAAACTACTCTCCTTGACAAGGCTGAGGGGAGCAGTCATAGCATGCCCCTCTTTATGCTGATTAGAGCACAATTTCTCCAATCAGGGCTGGTCACCAAGCTCCAAGCTATAATTGGTGCTGTTGTAGTACTGATCATAGCTGCATTGCAATGTTTCAAACTATTTAATTGCTTGAAACATTAGAATCGCTGTGCGCTGCAGCCTCCAGCTGTGTGATTTATCTCTTTTATTTTTACACTAATATGACACCCGTTTGGTCAACATACACTAATGTGTTTAGCACAGATGCCATCATATAGGGTGTGGGGCGCAGTCTGATTGTAACCACTCACAGAGATGGCGGGGGAAACAAGTGAATATGCATGAGGCTTAATGAGCAGACCTGGAAGTAGTGTTACGGACATGCCTTTTGCAGCCCCTAGCCACCATTTTATAGCATTAAAGTTTGGATCCCCAAATACTTATATGGGTTTCTGGTTAAAGTTCAGGTGAAGTCTGGCCCAAACTCAAACTTCTTTTGAAAGTCCGGCTGAATCCACTGAACCCGAACATCTGCGTGTTTGCCCACCCTATTCATGACGCCACCTTGTAATGATACTTTCTGTATCTTTATAATACAGCAACCCTTGGAACTACTTTGCTTATATTACTTTTCTTGAGCACAAATCAGCTGAGAAAACTGAGAAATGAGAAAAGTAACTTACAGGTTATTTTTATAAAGAAGCTAATGAAGTCACATAATATATCAAAGACAAAAAATCAAAACAAAAGACACAATGTTTGACATGTACCTTATGTTTATTTGCCATTAGTCATTTTCTTATTGACAAAACTAATTACTTGCTTTATGGCCAGTTACAGCAAGAACAGCTGGTGTCAAATACTAAGCTGGATTGGCATGACTGCTGATAGGTCTTTCCATTTAGGCAATTATAGAACTGACTCCTACTTGTTGGGCTGGGATACAGACCATTAGATTTTCCAACACAGAAACTGGTGTTTCCTGGTGGAGCTGCTGCTGCAGCTGTGGTTGGTGCGGCTGCCGTGTTTGGTGCTGCCGTGTTTGGTGCTGCTGGTACTGTTGATGTTTTGCAATCTGCATAGTAAATAAATATAACAATTATTACTTTGATATTATGATGTGACTGTGTACTAGTGATTCTTCATTCATTTCTGAACAAATATTGTGGCTCATATGAGTAAAAAAATATTAAACTTTCTAGGTTGTAAAAAATTATTAAGCTGACACGCCGTATAGCAGGAAAGCAGTATATAAAACGTCAGAGATCAAATAATTAGTCAGTATTTTCTATAGTCTGGATAAGTTCACATTCAGGTAAACTTAAGCACTTACTTGGAAAAGAGATACCCAAAGCAGATTTTAATGCGTTCATCAGGGGATATTTGCCTTGACCACAGAAATGTCCACTAAAGTCATCCAAAGGAAGGGCCCACACCATAGCACCTCCAAAGTTATTCTTCAGTAGCCACTCAGCCTATAAACAAAAAGACAACCACACAATTCAGGATTTCTATCCATTTTACTTAGGTTTAAACATACATTTCATTCTCTTAGGCTGCCTTCAGACTTGCAGATGCATCTGCAGCGTTTTGCAGATGCATCTGCAAGCATCTGCATGCAGACCGCGGCCCCTATGTTTATAATGGAACGCACGGCGGTCTGCAGATGCTTGCGGACCGCCGTGCGCACCCATTCACTCCTATATGTGATCTGTGCGCACGCGGATGCCTGCGTACAGATCACACACTCTCGTCCGCACCAGGGACGCGACATCTCGCGTCCATGGTGCGGGCGGGAGTGTGTGATTTGTGCGCAGGCATCCGCGTGCGCACAGATCACATATAGGAGTGAATGGGTGCGCACGGCGGTCCGCAAGCATCTGCAGACCGCCGTGCGCTCCATTATAAACATAGGGGCCGCGGTCTGCATGCAGATGCTTGCAGATGCATCTGCAAAACGCCTGAAGGCAGCCTTATTAAACTACTTTTTTTATACCTTGATCTGGAAACTCTTTTGGTTGTCATACCCAACCCATTGACTTCCTTTATAGGCATAGGGGACGGCTTGTGGGCTATTCCAAACCTCTGTAGCACCTTCTAGAAAACTACAGATCTAAAAGTAAAGGGAAAGAAAAAAAAGATTACCTTTAATTAACTTCAACTTGCAAATTTCTCTTGTATAAAGATGCTAACATTCTACATTTGCATTACAAAATAGAGAATTTCCACTAAAAAGTAAACACTTAAAACTGAAATGTCAACCTGACAAAGTAATAAAAATCTTAGCTATATCTTAGCTATATTTATTTTGGCTGCCATCATTTGTGGGCCAGCATGGTGGGCTATTATCTTAAAAACCATACTGTATATTACCTGAGAAACCCTTTCAGGCATCACAGCAAGGGGAAGACGCGTTGGGATGAGGACCCCTGGAAAAATACATCAGCAGACATCAAGTCTATTTTTTGAAGCCCACCTCTGAAGCTAAGTATCACTTACCTATAACTTGCAATGAATATTGTATATGTGGGTTATTATAGGGACAGCCACCATGGAGACTATAGGGTGTTAAACCTCCGCAGTTAGGTAGGAAATAAGGTCTCCTCCTAGGATCAGATTAGCGACAGCACTCCCTTTTTCTCATTATTATTATCTTTTGTGATCCTATTTCCCTCCAAAGTATCAGGCAGTGCCTATGTAATTATTTATTAGGCTGCAGGTTTTTTTTAATCCAGTGATTTTTAATATTTCTGCACCATAAACACTATCTCGAATACATGGATATTTTAATAACTCACAAATAAAGTTAAAATCTTTTATAGGGTTTTTTCTGTTTTGATATCACCACTGCAGCACGCATTAGCTACTGATGTCCCCCCTTTTTTCATTGGGCAATCCTTTTTATTGCCCTTCATTTCTTTCACTTCACTATTCAAAAATAAGTTTCATTACTTGAATTGGCAAATGAAATTATTGAAATTCAAGACGAAAATTTTGTTCATTCAGGCATATAAGGCTGGCTTCACACTTGCGGACCCCTTTGCAGCATCCTGCGGAGGGGATCCGCAAGCTGAGCACAGGCACTGCAAGTCCCTATGTTTAACATGGGGACGCAGTTGCCTGCACTCTGATGCAGATAGGCGTGCGCTCCCTATACGCACCCATGCGGATGCCTGCGCACAAATCATAAATTCTTGTCCGCGCCAGGAACACGACATGTCACGTTCCTGGTGCAGACAAGAGTTTGTGATTTGTGCGCAGGCATCCGCCTGCATACAAATCATACATTGCAGTGAATGGGAGCGCACAGGGTGCGCACGCCAATCTGCATCAGAGCGCAGGCACCTGTGTCCCCATGTTAAACATAGGGACTTGCGGTGCTTGCTCTCAGCTTGCGCTTGTCCGCCGCAATACGCTGCAGCGAGGAGCGCTAGTGTGAAGCCAGCCTTAGTGTTTGTATGGGCTAATTATGCAGATCAAAATCTTTTATGAAATAAGACGCCCATCTACATATTTTATTAAACTTAGCTTAAAAGGAAAACCAGCATACAAAACATGCTGTTATAGGAAAGATTACCTCAAAATATGCCATAAATCCAGCCTGCTGTGTATATGGTGCAGCAGGAGCTCCTCCAGATGTTGGAGCACCCAATCCATTGTTAGAGGGGTTGGAGAGTGTATAGGTTCGTCCATAGGCTGGAAATCCAACCATGAGCTTTTCTGCTGCAGCTCCATTATTTTTCCAATAATTCATAGCATAATCCTAAAATATCAGCACAAACGAAAATGTGACAATTTAGTTTATAGGTTTTAACTGAATGTACACACACACACACAAGATAAACAGAAAGATAACCTACCACATTGAAATAGATATAACCACCCTGATCAGCTGGGCCCTGGTAAAGAGGGCTATCTTCTCCGGTAAATCCTTCCCATGATCCACGCAAATCATATGTCATTACATTAATAAGGTCCAAGTATCTAGAGAGAAAAGGAAAAATGAAAATATGAAATCTGCACCCAACTACCAACAATGAAAGTTCTCGGATTACCCTATTATTACTGACTATAAGACACATTTTTTAACAAGATAGCATCTTGCTTAAATTGTATGTTTGTCTTGTGGCTATTAGTCTGCAGTCAGTTAGGACATCAGTGCCAGACCTCCCGGACTCCTTCCTCACATCATAGGGCAGAACCTTCATGAGTGCTGTGCACCAATCGCTGAGATAACGAAGCGGATGCATAGTTTCTTCTTTTATTAAAGCTGACCAAGAGAGATTGAGCAGGTGAGGTAAAACTCATGTCCACACGATGGTTACTAGAATGGGTCTTTGGTGCACAGGCTGAAGAACAATAAAACCTGTCTCATGTAGATAACAAGTTCGTTTATATTATGTGCACAAGTTCAGTATTTGGTCAGTATTATACATATGTAAGCCAAAACCAGAAGTGGGTATAAAATTCAGAAGTTGTTCTCAGCCAGACAAAGTAGGAGAGTATCATACATTTTTTTTCCTCAACTAGCATGTGTATGGCATGCATATGTCATCCGTATGTGATGTGAGTATGCATTTTTTTCTCACCTAGCATCCATATGTCATGTGAGTGCTGCGCAAGGGTGCGTTTCTTTTCTAGGTGAGAAAGAAATGTACAGCGTATAGCACTCGCATGTCATACAGATGCTAGGTAATAAAAAAACACATGACACACTCCTACTTTTTATGGCTGAGGATCTAGGTGATTTTATATACTCAGATGTGAATGGATCCTTAGGGAAAGACACACTAGCAAAGGCATCTGAAGTGGGAGCATTCGATGTGACCTCGGCTCAGGCTCTGCTACAATCGTCAGCCGAGTGTCACTATACTGTCATTCGATCCTGTTATCGTATCACAGGAGCGGAGGAAAGGGAGAGATTATCTCTCTGTCTCCTCCATTGCCAGCCTCGTCGTATATCGCACTGCACTCGGATGTGTGTCAGTGCAATGCGATGTTTCACTCGCAGCCATAACCTTACATGAGTGTGAATGATCCGAGACTTGCCGATAATCGTATAGGTCTGAGGAAAATCTCACAGCTCCGAGCTGCCTTATTGTGTAACGTTGGTCCAAGTGCAATGCGAGATTATCTTACATTGCACTTGCACAAGTTTGATGCCAGTGTGGCTTTACCCTTATACCTTTCCTCTGATTGTTCCACTCCTGGTTTTGACTTACAAATACTGAGGTAAGATACTGACCAAATACTGAACGTGTGGACATGGCCTTATACTTATAGAAGAGCCGTGGTCTCCCAAACAAAAGCCGAACTGTATTCCACCCTGTGGCTGTGCACCATATTGGATACATACAGTATTTGATGTCGTCCTTGTGTGCCCATATTTATTTGTGATCATAAAGGGCATAGAAAATCAGTATAGCACAGGACCAGACTGCTTGATAATAAATCTGCAATGGACAGCTTTGTGGCTATTAGAATAACTTTTACTAAAGTGTACAAGTGGCTAAATTGTGCATAGGAAGTTTAAGTGGCATAAATGAAAGACATTGATCATGTAAGACTCCAGGCATGTAGCTGTTCCACAATAAATGGTATTGTGCTCTTCATGAACTTCAATATAAAACATCCTGAGTAAACTGTATTGGGACCTTGTGATGTCACTGTTGAGGACAGAATATAATGCCCTTTATTCTTTGGTACAACCCTCCTAATATACTTCTTAATTCATTACACAGTCTCCTACCCTATTTCATCAAGATGTGAGCACATATGTAGACCACAAATGTTAGTGACATTATCCGCTATACATCTTTACATCACCAGGATAGTTTTAATATTATTGTTTTTTCCTATTATCTGTTGCAGATCTGTTTGAGTTTTATAGTATGATAAATATGGTAATTACCAAGTAGGAGCTCATTCATAAGTCAAAACACACAGCTATATGTTTTTGTAATTCATAATAGTCCAACTATTAGGCTATTAAAAAAATATAGGATTTTATACAAATAAGAAATGAGAAGATGTACACTAATGCATATCTTCAAGTTGTTCTTTAATATTGTTCATTATATTAATATTAGTATGTGTCATTACTAATTAAAGAGAAACTATAACTAGGGCAAAAATGGTCAGTTTGTGCTTATTTTATCTCTAAATATGTTGTTTTTTGCAGTTTATTATTTAATCCACCCTACAGTGCTATAGATAGGATCTTTTTATTTAGTCCTCATTGGTCTTTACTAAGGGGATGGTGCTCACAGTGTATTAATGCAGAACAGTTTAAAGAAAACTGTCAGAGAATCCTGTGAGAATCCATGCCCCCTCGGAAAAGACTATAGAAACAGCAAAAAATGAAAAGGTCCGTATCCCTGGAATCATAAAAGAAACAACTAAATACGCAAGCGAGCAGCAGGAATAAAATAAATGGTTCACTTTAACATCAGCTATTCTTGAACATCAAATTAATTTGACAAACTATGAAATTTAAATGCTATTGAAAAATGGATGATTGTGCTAATTATTGACTGATTCACAAGAATAGGGCTGAGATGGAATTAAAGATGGACATTAAACAAGGGTGGTACTGTTTTTGTGTGAACATACGGTACATTTATCCATTTGCGTAGAACCTGATTAGTGACCTATTTTAGGAAAAAAAACATACTCAGATAGTTGTGGAATTTGATATCCATTTTCAATGGTGGACTTGCCAGCAGACACAGCAGCAGACATAAGAAGACGAGGCCTATTGGTTTGACTACCTTCCTGCACAAATGCTGCATTCATTTCCTAAAATACAAATACAAGGATCAAAGTATTGTACACATATTCAAGATTTACATGATTGGATGACTTCTGATCATGCACAGTGAGTCTCTCTGAAGCCGGGACATATGCATCCAGTTTCAGAGACACTCTATGGTGAGGGGATCAGAGCAAGGCCTGTGCACAGCTCTGCATAGCGCTGGCAAAGACCCGGCTTTTGTAAGGCACGTTATTACACCCCTCGACTTGTCAAATCCCTAATTAGCATCTCATAAACAGTCTTTAGAAATAAAGATCTGTGTATGCAAATATATAAAGGGACTGTTAGGCAGGGAAGTTTGAGATGTGCCCACAAGTAATGGTGCTTCTGGGACACTGAGGACATGACAGGTTCCCTTTAACATAATGAATGGTAGTTTTGCTGTTTACTGTGTTCCTTTTTTATTTTCCAAAGTACTTAATACTTGTAAATCCTTTAGATGTAACCAAAAAATAATTTCACCTGCAGTAAAACAGAAAACTGTTGCTGAGTTTGTGGTGGGCTGCCTCTGTCTGAGTCACCAGGATACTCCCAGTCAATGTCCAATCCATCAAACCCATACTGTCTTAGAAATTTTATGACAGAGGTGATGAATGTCTGACGGTTCTCTGAACTGGAGACCATGGTATTAAACCTGTAGAGAAAAAACAATCATTAAAATTAGAGATTGAGCAAATTGATTTGATGCCAATCGAATTTGTTTTGAATGTTTAGGAATTCGCTAAACCTGACAAATTCCAACACTTTGTAAATCACTTTGCTATTATGTTACACATTGAAGTACTTTGCATCAGACATAAAAGCAAATTTGTAGTTCAAAAAGATTTCCTATTTGAAAAGGCTCACAAACTGGGGCAGATTGATCCATAATGTCTTGCAGCTGTAACATCATATGATATAGCATAGCCAATTAATAAACACTGTCATAGCCTGTATAAAAGCAGAAACAGGAAATGCAGCAGCTAGTTTGTGGTGAATCTGAATAGTGAGAGTACATCATAATTCACAGCCTTATAAATATTCTTAGAAAGCCATAAAACTGAACTAATTGTTCAGCTAATGTATGTGACATGTCAAAAATAAAAATAAGGGTATTAGGAAAGGACAATAGTGTCATACACATTGGAGTATAATTGGAATCTTTGTAGTACTTTCTATTTGCAGAACATCGATTTACCACATACCATACTGTAAAAAAAAATAGCAAATTTGTATTACGGTATGTAAAGATTTGCCTATACATGATAAAATGCATGATATTGCATACATACAACATTTTTAAAGTAGTTGTCTCTATCATACAATCATCCTTCCAAGGAGGGTGTCCCTGCTTGAGACCCCACCTACTAGCCTGAGCAGAGACCTGCATGTGATCCTACAGTTCTACAATTGTATTACCAGTCATAAATTCACCTAGATTTCTTATTAAAAAGCATATGATGGATCAATTGCTTTGGGGGTTGTGAATTGTATGTATGTATATATACAACTACTATTCAAAATAGACTGGGAAGCTGTGTAAAATGTAAAAAAAAACAAGAATACAATGATTTGGAACTCTTATAGCCATATTTTTTTAACAACAAAACACTTCCCAGAAGGTGAAAAGTAGACATTTTTCCATTTCATTTGTAAAAAAGATGACCTTTCACAAGTAAGAGCTTCTTAAACTGGCAACATTATGGAGATTATTTTACCAAGTTTAAACTATAATTTATGATAAACCAACTGGATTTTAACAGAGATTTATCTCAAGGGATGTTTATTTCTCTCCCTGCATGATACTGACCAATCAAAAGCAGGCAGCATCACACAGGGGAAACAAAGAACAAGCCCTTCTGTCTCACTGATGTCTGTAAATACAGTGCAGGTATACTGTACATCGGAGGTGAGTGAATTATCACTGCAAGCCATACCAAATCACATTTCATGATAGTCAGTGTGGGGAGATGGGTGGTGTGAGAGTTGACAGCCTGTAAGAAGATCTCAAGGTATTATGTATAACTAGCTGGGTGCCCGATGCACATGCATTGGGATTCTAGCAGAGCGAGTCTCTGACTCGCAATGGCCGCTTCGCGGCCAATGCTTCGCGCTGCTAAGGCGACTCGCCATGCCCGCTGCGCGGGCATAGCGAGTCGCCTTAGAACTGCTCGCAATGGCCGCTGCGCGGCCAATGCTTCGGGCGTATCCACATGACCATGCTGACTCGCAGCGTGAGCGGACTCAAAAGGGGCAAAAAACCCATTCGTGATTATATAATAGATAATATTATTAGTATATTATTATGTCACATTATATTAGTTGTTGCAAATATTACTAGGTATATTGGTGCAGTAAATATAATCCTAAAGATAATAATATCCATGTATATCTAGTGTTGTAAAAAGACTAGTAAATGCGATAGAGAGTTTGTGCGTATAATATCTTTTTCAATCATAAACAGCCTGGAACACTCCTGAAAAGCACTAACAATGCCAAAAAGTATTAACGTAATGTACAGTAATGTCAAAATGACCTGATGTGCATATGTTATGTCTATTGTATCTTCTTTTAACTGCTTCAGGCTATGAAAGCAATGAAGTGGCTAAAGGAGATCACTGATCCATTCCACAGGCTCTTTACTCTTGTAAGCCGTCACTATGAAATATATATAAGAAATAAAAAAAAGAACACAGGCATAAAAAAAACTCTTCAAGTAAATCATCCTGAGGCATTTCTGTTTCTAAACCCTTGTGGTTTAAACAGGTGGGCACATATCCTAAAGGGCATAATAAGGTAAGATTGCTTCAGAATTGAGTGCTTTGCGGAGGGACTGCGACTGGTTCAACTTATTTAGATAAGCTAATTAGAGAGTCTTATACCATTGGAAAAGAAGGTGTGTAAATTAGGTCTCTCACAGAATGAAAGAAAAATATCTTGCAATTCCCTTTGGGCAGGCCTGAAAATACAATAGAAGAGAATGAGAACGAGACAATAATTGTGTTGTGCTATTACCCAGAAGTTCCATAGTTCCAGCCACCAACAGAGAGAAGAGTTTTCAGTTCACTGTTGCTATAAACAAGAACAATGAATAATGTAAGTTACATAAATGTAATAATAATACAGGACTATGCAAGTTTGTGAACAAAAGCTTGATACACTAAATGTATTGAATGTACTAAATGCTATAGATAGAGTAGTGAAGTCTGGATTTTAGCTAGATGGCTATATATTTATTCCCTACAGTTTGCCCAATGTACTGTAGAGAGGTTTTTTTAAGACCATGACAATTTTTTCCAAAAAGGTGTAGGAGCGTGGAGCTTCATAACTATGTCATAAGGCAATATTTAAGTCTATTAAATCAGATATTTGTTCACTCTAGAACTTGCTATCTGAGTATGGAGACCGAGTATGGTCTCCCTTCTTCAAACATAACACTCAAAAGACAATGCTGGCCAGTGAACAATAGGACGGTAAGTCCTTTTATTCTCTGTGCTTTCCACTAACTCCCTAACAACCAATAAGTAACTTTTTGCGCCCATTTAAATCCTCCTAGCATTGTCTGTCCCCAGTACTTAAAGGGAATCTGTCCGCACGTTTTTGCTATGTAAGCTGATGATAGCATGCTACAGGGGTTAAAAAGAAAAATCAACTATGCCTCTCATATCTGGCTGTGTGTTATTGTTTATGTAAACTGATGACTAACTGTACTGGACTACTTTGTCACACGTACCAAAGTTCAACATGCCCACTGCTGTGATTAGCATCTTACAGTCAATGTACAATCTCTATTGAGAGCCTGATGTAACCTGGGCAACTCTCCCAGCACTGCCAAATGGCTAACATTAGATGCTTTGATTGTGTCAGAACCGCTGCACCCAGTAATCTAGGTTAAACATCATTGGATTCAGAATCTCTTTGCCTACAAAAAATTCCCTTTAACTCTGTTCACTGGCAAACTAATTGCTGCAGGCCACAAAACAGATAAAACCACATATCAAACATGACAATGCATTATATTACTATAAGATCTTCAAGTAGGTGTGGACAGCTTCTCCACTCCTTTACACTCCCTCTTCTATTCCCCTAATCTATTGTGTTTCACCACATGAAGACGACACAATGACTGCTTATGAATGCTAGAAAGGAGTAAGATGGAATATTCATTTATACCACAGTCGCTGGAGGTCTGAGGTCTTGACTGGATATTAAAATTAAGCCACCAGTCGCAGCTACAGTCTTGACAAGTGAAATAGGTTAGTCTGGCTATTGATAAATTACTTTATTTTTACAGTCATTTTGGACAATGCGGAATGGATGGTCAGGGCATGCTCCAGAAGACACATTCTGCTTTGTGTTCTCTACAGGCAGAAGCTGTACTGCAATTAGTCTAGTGACTCTTGTTTTTTGCCATCTGCCATTTTCTCTGCCCAAAATCTGTAACCCTGATAAGAGCCACCTCCCTTATTTTCCAGTCCTGCCCTTTCATTGTAGTCATAAAGTAAAGAATCCAGCATCCATGTGCTAAAATGTATAGACATTATTAGCCTACTGATTTGGAATTAAAGAGTAGGGATGAGCGGACCAGTGGATGTTCAAGTTCGCCGAGTTCGGACAGAGTTCAGTTGAAAGATTGGTTTGGTTCTCAAACTTGATCCACTCTTGGCCCCAGACCCCAAACCCCATAGAACTCAGTAGAAACTCGAACTTCTGTTATGTGAAATGGCTGTAAATAGTCGCAGAAATGGCTAAGGGGCTGCAAAAAGAAGTAAAATTGGGAAAAGAGCAGGGCAATTGCCCTGCAAGCAATGTGGATAGGGAAATTACTTCAAGTGGATCTGTCACTATGGTAGTCATGGTTAAATAGAAAGTAAATTAATTAAATAAAAAGTGTAAGAGTGCCCTTACAGAGACTGATTTCAGACTTCTTCCACAGTGCAAAAATTTTAAAAGTGGCGCCACAGAACCTTTTTTCACAGTTCCCTCACAGAGCAAAATGTCAGCTCTACCCTGTTTTCCCTGAAAATAAGACACTCTTATATTAGCACTCAAGGCTCTGTCCCATAGCCCCTCCTCTTTTCAATGTATTCCCTTGGTCTAACTCAAAGCCCCATGGCTTCCAGTATCACCTGTACTCATACAACACTCAGATCTACCTCTCTGGCCCAGATGTTACCTCTCTGCTGTCCAGAATCCCGGAGTGTCTATCAGCCATATCCTCCTTCTCCTCTCGCTTCCTAAAACTCAATGTAGACAAACTGAACTCATCATCTTTCCTCCATCTCACACACCTTCCTTACAGATCTATTACAATAAATGACATTACACTCTGCTCAATACCTGCCTCAGAGTAACTAGACTCTGCCCTGTTTTTCAAACCACACATCCAAGCTCTTGCCACCTCCTGCAGCCTGCAACTCAAAAATATTTCCAGAATCTGTCCCTTCCTCAACCCTCAATCTACTAAGCTACTATGCATGCCCTCATAATTTCCCGTCTTGACAATTGCAACCTCCTCCTCTGTGGCCTCCCTGCTAACACTTTTGCACCTCTCCAATCTATCCTTAACTCTGCTGCCCAACTAATCCACCTCTCTCCTTGCTATTCCTCCACTTCTCCCTCTGCAAATCCCTCCATTGACTCCTAACTCACCAACTTATCCAATTCAAAGTACTAACACTGACTTACAAAGCCGTCCACAATCTGTCCCCCTCATATATCTCTGAACTAATCTCCCGATATCATCCAACTTGTAATCTTCGATCTTCCCAACACCTCCTTCTTTCCTCCACACTTGTACGTTCCTCAACTAACCACCTGAAAGACGTCACCCGAGCATCTCCCATTCTCTGGAATTCTGCATCCCAAAACATCCGACTGTCCCCCACACTCAGAACCTTCAAGCGGAACCTGAAAACCCATCTCTACAGAACAGCCTACAGCCTGTAATGACCACAGTGCCACCCCACCACCACTGGACCCGGCACTCCACCAGAACAAGTGCAGACCCAACCTACTGTCTCTCTCCCCATTGCCCTGTATAATGTAAGCCTGCAAGGGCAGGGTCCTCTCTCCCCTTTGTATCAGTCTATCACTGTTAGTTTGTTCATTGTATTTTTAACTTGTAATCCTTTCTCATGTACAGCACCATGGAATCAACAGTGCAGTATAAATAAATAAATAAATAAATAAATAAATAAATAATAATATTAATAATAATTTCTGTCCAGGCCTATTTCATGAGTTTAATTAAAAATAAAATTCTGTGGCAGCAGGGTTGAAAAGCAATGTCTGACTTTCATTTGTTCATTTTCATATATTTTTTCTTTATTATTACTTTTGTCAGATTCAAGTTATTTCTGTGATCATTGTGGCTTTTTCTTTCATTAACCCTTATCCGGCTGAATAGGTACAATTGTAACTATTCCGTTTTAAAATTGCAATAACTTTTTTTCGAAAAGACGTAGAAGGCTGAAATTTCATGACATCTCTACATTTTTGGTCCAGAATATATTGGCCAAATTTCAATAAAATATCTCCACCCGCTTCCGAGATAAGGGGTCGAGATCTTTTTGCATCCATAACAAGCTGCATAGGTACAAATGTACCTCATATATTTTGAATGAAGATAATGCAAGGAAAAAAGCATAAATTTTTTTTTAATGATAATGCTATTTAACTATTATAAACAAGTAAAAAAACTGTTCATTTACATTATAAAAGAAAATGAAAGAAACTTTTTTTTATTGATTTTCTTTGCAAGTAATGCATGTTGGCTTTGCTACCGAGTGTTCATCGCAAATGGGTTTCACACAAACCACACAAGAATTTCTAGTCTTACGTTGTTTTCACTTCAGGTCTCGGCAGACATAGCAACTACCAACAACAGGGGAGGGTCCACGACTACCATGAGGTATTTGAGGGTCAGCTGCTGCTTGCGATGCTACCATAATGCATCGTCCAAGCACCATTTCTACTGCACCTAGAAGAAAATGGTTTCTCATTATCATTCGGTTTGTACTACGATCTTCAATTGCAGGCATACACAGCTGATTTGTGAGATCTTTCAGGAACTTTCTTCATTGATCCTTTGCCCTGAAGCTTGGATTGTGTTCTCTGTAGATGATGTAGGATGCTAACCCAGTGACGTCAATCATATTGTAGAAAAATGCCAAAGTCCAACGTGATGTTCGTTGTTTCACAGTGTACTCTCCCAACATTTTATCCATAACATCAACGCCACCTTTTGTTTTGTTGTAGTATTTTATTATCTCTGGCTTGGCTGCTAGTGTCTCTTCAACTTCTCCCGTCATGTGCATAGATGATAGAAGCACGACTGATTTGTTCTTCTTTGGTACATATGAACAGACTGTTGCATCATGATTGTAGGCAAAATTTGTCGAGTTTACAGGCCTTTCTTTGGCAGGCTGCATGTTGCTAGGTAGGAACCTTTTGTTTTTTCTCACTGTACCAACTAGTGTCATGTTCCAGGAGTTCAATACCTTAGCTAGTTCCATGGTTGTAAAGAAGTTATCAGTGGTGACATTTCTTCCAGAGCCTTTATACGAGCTCACTAGTTCCAATACTGTTCGTTCTCCAATGTTTACTTGTCGAGGACCATCAGTTGGTTTCCCAGTGTAGAGCTGACCTTGTAATGGGTAGGCATTTGATGAGTCACAAGCCCAGAAAATCTTTATGCCATATTTAGCTGGTTTTGAAGGTATATACTGGGTAAATTTAGTATGGCCTCTAAATGGAAATAATTGCTCGTCGACGGTGATACAATGATATGGCTTGTAGGCTCTCTCCAGATTACTGTTCAGCATTGTCCAGACGTCCCGTATTGGTGCAGCTTTATCTGTTTGCACACGTTCTGCACGTGTATTTTCGTAGTCAAATCTGATAAATCTGAGTATCATCTTGAAGTGGTCACGAGACATGGCTGCACGTATAAGAGGCAGAGCAGCAACATTCCACATTTCCTCCAGATTCTCTTTGCTGGCTCTGTGCACACCAGCAGCAATCAGTATGCCCAAAAATGCATGGAGTTCAGTTTCAGTAAATTGCTTGAATGTTTTTTGTGGTGGCCGTTCAGAAGAATCAGGAAAACATTGTACAGGTTCGTTGTTGTAAGCATCACAAACTCTATTGGCCTTTCGATTCGTTTCCCGTAATATGATGTCACACATCCCAGGAGTCATGATTGACTTGAATAGCTCTTTTGCTGTATACAGGTTGCTGATTGCTGCAGGGCCATCTCTTTGTCGTAGGACATTACAAGATTTTGTTTGTGCATTTGTCAGTGGATCACTACACCATTGAGTTTTATCCTTAGCAGTCCAAATGTCGCCTGCACTTTGAGACACAGACTCATCCTCAACACTTTCGCCTGAGTCGTATTCTTTTTCCTGCTCTATGACCATTTCTTGTTCAATGTCTGAATCTTCTTAAAAAACTTAATTGACAGCAACATAAGTGACCAGTAACAACACTGGCCAATAGATATCAGCATAACATTTGTAGCTGAATGAACTTTAGTTTCTGAAACCAAGTAAAGTCTTCCCACAGTGGAGGTATATATGAAGGTACAATTGTACCTATGCAGCCTGTTAAGGTTGTAAAATTATGCAGCCTGACAAAGGTTAAATGAGGGGTACCAACAATTTTGACCATGTGTGTATCTCCTATATGTTCATGATAATAATATTTGTTAGCCAGGTGATTGGAGTAACAAAATACATGTTTTAGGCGACGTGCACACGTTCAGTATTTGATGAGTTTTTTATCTCAGGATTTGTAGACAAGACCAGGAGTGGAGCAATCAGAGCAAAAGTCTAATAGAAACACCTGCACCACTTCTGTATTTAATCATCCACTCCTGGTTTTGGCTACAAATCCTGAAGTAAAAAAACCATCAAATACTGAACGTGTGCACGAGGCCTTAGGCTGGTTTCACACTGGCGGAACGACAATATGAGCGCAGCCAGCGCAAGCCCCTATGTTTATAATGTGAGCGCACGCTGCTGCGCTTGACTGCGCATGACCGTGCGCTCCCATTCACTGCAATATGTGATTTGTACGCAGGCGGATGCCTGTGCACAAATTACACACTCTCGTCCGCACCAGGAATGCAACATGTCACGTCCCTGGTGCGGACGAGAGTGTGTGATTTGCGCGCAGGCATCCGCCTGCGTACAAATGACATATTGCAGTGAATGGGAGCGCATGGTCATGCGCAGTCAAGCGCAACACCGTGCGCTCCCATTATAAACATAGGGGCTTGTGCTGGCTGCGCTCACATGGCAGTTCCCCTCCGCAGAATGCTGCGGAGGGGAACGCCAGTGTGAAACCAGCCTAACACAGATTGTATTACTCCCATAAATAGCAGAGTTTATATAAACAGGAATCCTATATTCACAATTCAAAATGTAAGTACAAGATGAACCACTAAAGTAGCATAAATTTCCATTATTGAGCCCATAAGGCTGACATGTATCTAATATGAGTATTCAGTATTCCTCGCAATTAAGAAATGTTCTGCACATATCACCACCTCAGAGATATATGGTTACACTTTTTATCGCTTTTCATAGTTTTAAAGCAGAGTAATCTGATATAGAGAATATAGTAAAATGTGATGAAAGCATTTTTATCAGCTTTACCAATTTCCAACATCTCCTAATATGCATTTTCTAAGTAAAGAATCTGACTCGCCCCAGCAGGGGTTGCTGGAAACTCGGAACCAGGCCCTCTTGTCTTCGGGGCTGTGGGGGATGCTATGAGGGTGGCGTGACCCGGTCCGTGGTCCCCTGTCGGGTGGTCAGTAAAAAGGGGGTTTTGAAAAGGGCCAAAAAGAAAAAGTAAAAATAAAATTAAATAAAAGAGTTTGTCGTGATGCCACCCATGGAAGGCAGCCGATAGGGCCCGCTGCTGCAGTCCGGGACCTCTGGGAATGATGGAGTTGCAGCTGTGATGGTATAACTCCCCACGGGAAGAGCGGGTCCCCAGGGCAACCGGAGTTAAATTGATTTGGGCCGATGGGGATCCAGGGGTCTGAGCTGGCTTGCGGAGCTGGGTCAAGGATACTCTCAGGCAAGCTCCGGCTGCCTGCACGGCATTCCAGTCTACCTCTCTTCAGGCGTGAAATGAACAGTCTGACACAATGCTGAGTTTCAACCCGGTTTACTTGGCTCCTCTCGTCAGGCACTTCAGGTTACAAGCAAGTACAATGGCGGTTCCGGGAGTCCTTGGCAACCAGGATGGCCTGTCCAGTGCACCCCCTTTGTGTTTCTTCCTCTTGGGCTCCTCTCTCAGCACTGCCTACTCTCCTCCTCCCTGTACGCCTCTGCATGCAGAGCCCCGGTCTAGCAGTCATGGGCCTTCGTTGGGCGACTCGTGGGGTCCCCTGACCCTAGTATGGCTGCCTTTTCAGCGCTGCATTGGGAGTTGGCCATGGGTCACAGAGATCCCGCGGCTCACCCAGGTTGTGTGGTTGGGGATTGAAGTGTCTTCGCCACCTCAGGGCTGGGCTCCTGGTTCTCATGCTGTCCTTCTGCTTAACAACTGATTCGGGTGCGCAGATGAATCGCTCACTACCCGCGCCCCTAGAACTCCTTCCATTTTCCTGGGGTCTGTAACCCCAGGACTCGGGGTAGGCCTCATTGTAGCTCAGGCCTCCGGGTCCATGATCTCTGTCTTCTCTGTCCCTTGTCCTCTTCCGACTGCCCCCCACTTCCCATGGTGTTTCCCCTTTATCCTCTACTTTCCCTGACAGCTTCCTGTTCACTTCCCACCCATCACCTGTCTTCCTCTGCTGTCCCACAGCTACCTGAGCCCACTACCTGTGCTCACCCGCTCGCTCTGGGACCAGGGTGTGTGTTGGGTGTGTTTGTGGGTGTCTGGACGTACTGATCCCAATTGCCGCAAACTAATAGTGGCACCAGGGCCGAAGGGGGGCCACATATATATATCCTATATATTGAATCTGACATAATGAGCCCTCTGTTAGCAATCACCAGGGAAGGAGACTGACAGGTATGGGTTACTCCAAAATACCTTAGAGATGTTTTTATTATTATTATTATTATTATTATTATTTTTATTTTTTTTAACTAAAAACTGTTACTATCTATAAGTACTATCTGCTAAATATTCCGTGAAATGGGGCTGTAAGTTTAAAAAACTCAGAAGCACTCAACAATAAGTATCAATACATTTGCTTAGGAAGGGGTTTGGCTTGGGGACTGAAATAATTTTCAGATCTGAATAAAAATCTTTATTAATTTTCGGGCTGGAATATGAATTAATTTAGAGATGACATGGGTGATGTAAGTAAGATGAAAGCAGAGGGTTCATCAAGGCTTGCCATGGTGTAAGATACTAGAAGCTACAGGGTCCAGAAGCAGTAGCAAGCTGGATTTTGTGACTTTGCACTTTATAGGCAACAGGCAGCATTAGATCAATTTTCATTTTAACATTCTCACTTGGTGCCCCACAGAGCCCCCACCCACATGCCTTCCACCTGTCTTTTCACAATACCCCCTGAGACCACTTTCCATTGCTATGATTCTCACACTTAGGATACGGACACACTGGCGTGAAAGTCGGATGACTGCAATGCGTGATTTTATTGCATTGCAGTTGGACCAATGTTTTTCTGTGTCCGAGACCACATTGGCGAGTGTCGGACGTTTTTTTCTCATCCGGATAACGAACTAGAAACAAATGGCAACATGCTGCGACAGTATGCGATTCACGTGCGAGACTCGCCAATGCAGGTCTATGGGTCCGACAAAATCACGGACCGCACACAGACTATCCGAGAGGCATCCGTTTTTTTTTTCACTGACACATTATCATTTTGTAGCTCAGACAACTGTAAAATGTTCCTGTAAATTATTATACAGTAAATAGCTGCTGAGAAAAAAAAATGGATTGCACAAGGACAGCACATGGATGCCACAAGGATCAAAAAACGGATGTCACACGTCCAACTCTCCTGGATAAGAAACAGACTGATTTTTTTCACGCTAGTGTGTTTCCACCTTACACACACACACACACACACCCATTGAAAGGGCTCCAGGATTTCAGCCCTGGACAGACATATGCAAATATGCAGACATACTTTGCATTCATTTAAACACAATATGTATCTTTTCTTTTTCTTACTGTCTGGAGTAATAAAAGGCTGTTTATTCTGGTTTTATAACTAGGAAACTTAAATAAAACAAGAAAGTTGACAAAAGAGCCATGGGGTTCCTACTGTTTAATCTAACAAACACATGGCTGTTGAGTAGCTGTTATGGACAATCCCAGTTTGAGTAACTCTTCATATACTAAAGGGGACCAATTTAATGTAAGCCCCCATTTCCTGACTGTTCAAATGAAGAAATCACACAATAAATTAATCATCAGTGTTTCCAAAATAAATACACCTGGAAAATTGTAGTAAAGGTACTTACTAATTCTTGAGGGCATTTAAGGAAGTATAGAGTTGAGGATCATTCCATTCAAAAGTCTGAATCTGGTTGTTGGTCATTGTGGCAAATGCATAAATTAGATGAGTACACATGCAAGGATCAACATTATCAGGCATATATGTGGCGGGGCTAGGATAGTACTGAGCCCAGTTGGTAAAGTAACATACCAACTTGACAGATGACCCTGGCAAGGAAGGAAAACATTACAATAATCAATAATATAAGTGACAACCGTAAAAACAATTGTAAAACCATAAAAATACTATGGAAAAGCTACATAGACACCTAAATATATACAACTACACCTGTATGGATGCACATAAATCTGCCTGCAAGTGTATGGGGGGAACAGCTATTCTCCTTGTGGAGACATTTCCGCCAGCCGGCAGTGAGGAGACTTAAAGCCGCAATGCTCCTCTTGTATCTGGTCTCTCTGAGGACTACCAAGATCCTGATGTGAGAGTATTTGAACACAGTGGAGAACCTTACTCTCATTGTACCCATAGAAGCACGACTGACGGTGCGAAACGGCCGTAGTATAGGCTGCTCCCCCGTCTACCCTCCCACACCCTCCACTTTGTAAGACGCAACAAGAAGAAAAAATAAAGGCTGCAAAAAGAATCCTGTGTGCGGCTCCTACTTGATATTGGAACTGGAACCTTACTCTCATGTTTGGAGTGTGTGATGGATCAGTTGTGAGATCTTGTTCATTTTGATAGGACGGAACCGTACAGAAAATATAGTAGATTTCACAATACAAAGCCCAGATCTCAGTGATATGATTATAGAAGAGGATATTCTGAGGAATAACCAGCACTTACCTAACTGCACATGCAGTAGGAAGGTCAAACCTGCAGAAAATAGATGGCATGATAAAGTGAATAAAATAAGCCAATTTAACATCAATGACAACTATATTAACATTTAAAAAAATAACTTACCCGTGAAAAGTAGGAATTTGTTCATCTTGTTTCCTGAAGTAAAACAATAGACAAATGTAGCTCACTTATATAGATATCTGTCACCTCCACATAGTCCTAGACACGCACTCTGGAACTGATATCAAAGATAAAGAATAGGTACACCTACAGTGTAACAGTGACTCTTTTGTATTTCAAGCCATAAAATGACTTCGGTACACAGGAATTAAACTGGATGCATCCCAAAACAAAGCTTCCATTGGGCACTAAAACTATTTGAATTACTAAAATGATATTGGAAGAAAATAAAACATTAGTTATATAATAGAAAGTACCCTTCAAGGATTATACCTTTATAACAAAAGTAAAGAGTCAGAATGAGGGATAGGTAAAGTAGAGAGCGACGTAGATGGCACATACGGAAATGTTCCATACACTGATATAATGGAAGCATAGTGGCTCGGTATGTCAGAGATAAACAGAGAATATCCGAAGAGTTCATCAAGTAACATGAGTTTACTGGTCATATTTTATATGTGTAATTGATGGCCAGGGACATGTGTTCAGTTAAAGAGGTTATCCAGAATTTATAAAAAAGAAACAAAATTGCCTAAGCACTAACAGGCAGATAGCTGCCACCTACCTGACTCCAATCACCTCTGTTCATCCCGCCACAGAGCGGTCACAGACTGCTCCTGCCAGAGACACCATGGCAGGGTAAACAGACCAAAGGCGGCTTTTCTGCTCTGCAGAAAGGGCAAGGCAGCTGGCCTCCTGCTTTTTGGGGAGCTGGATGTCAATCATCATCATCATGGCTCTGACACCCATTGACAGAGGAGAGAAGTCAGCCCTCTGTTGAAGTGACTTAGCAGATACAGCAAAATCACTGAAATGAGCATTGTAAGGGTAGGGGCAGCACGGTGGCTCAAGTGGTTAGCACTGCAGCCTTTGCAGCACTGGAATCCTGAGGTCCTGGGTTCAATTCCCACCAAGGACACTAAGGACAACATCTGCAAGGAGTTTGTATGTTCTCCCCGTGTTTGCGTGGGTTTCCTCCGGGCACTCCAGTTTCCTCCCACATTGTAAAGACATACTGATAGGATGTTTAGATTGTGAGCTCCAAGAGAGACAGCATTACTCATGTATGTAAAGTGCTATGGAATTAATAGCGCTATATAAATGAATAAATATT
This sequence comes from Allobates femoralis, assembly GCA_033576535.1. Classification (NCBI taxonomy): domain Eukaryota; kingdom Metazoa; phylum Chordata; class Amphibia; order Anura; family Aromobatidae; genus Allobates; species Allobates femoralis. The sequence goes on along the minus strand of JARQOC010000002.1, from coordinate 258,041,167 downwards.
ATTATTATTATTGTAAGACCGCTCCGTGTCGGTAGTGAATGGTGCCGGCACAACATGCAGGTAGGTGACAGCTACACATTTTATTTTGATAAATTCTGGATAACCCCTTAAAATGTAAAAATTGAGACATATCATGTGTGTTGAGCTGTTACAGGCCATGATCCTATTTTCAGTTTTCACTGTCCTGATCAGGCCAAATTTTTCAACTCTACTTTAACATATCACAGTGATTCTGATATTGTTTTTTTGTGACATATTTTACTTTGTACAGTGGGGGAAAAAGTATTTAGTCAGCCACCAATTACGCAACTTCTTCCACTTAAAAAGATGAGAGAGGCCTGTAATTGACATCATAGGTAGACCTTAACTATGGCCATGTTCACACAATCAGTATTTGGTGAGATTTTTATCTAAGTATTTGTGGCCGAAATCAGGAGTGGAACAATCAGAGGAAAAATATACTAGAAACACGTCACCACTTCTGTATCACCCACTCCTGGTTTTAGCTACAAATACTGAGGTAAATTATTCACCAACTACTCAACGTGTGAACATGGCCTATGAGAGACAAATTGAGAAAACAAATACTGAAAATCACATTGTTTGATTTGGAAAGAATTTTTCCAAATTTTGTTGAAAAATAAGTATTTGATCAATACAAAAGTTCATCTCAATACTTTGTTATATATCCTTTGTTGGCAATGGCAGAGGTCAAACGTTTCCTTTAAGTCTTCACAAAGTTGGTACACACTGTTGCTGGCGTGTTGGCCCATTCCTCCATGCAGGATCTCTAGAGCAGTGATGTTTTGGGGGCTGTTGCTGTCATCTGCAGTGCACCTATAATGACCCCAGAGGCTCTCTGGGATCACTTTTTGTGGATGGCTGGCGAGCACCAGCATCCATAGACATTGATTACTTCCCCTATGTACTCAAATGCTGCAGCTCTTTAGTACATAGGACAAGCGATCATACTGTGCAGCACTGAGGCTCTATAGGGGCCAGTGTAAAATAAAGACAATATAAAAAAGTTATTAGAAGGATGAAAAAAAGCCACAAAAGTTCAAATCACCCCCCTTTCACCCCATTGAAAATAAAACAATTAAAAAAATGTAATATACACACATATTTGGTATCACCGCATTCATAAATGCGGAATCTATCAAAATATAAAGTCAATTAATCTGATCAGTAAACTGCATAACGGTAAAATAGTCCAAAAGACAAAATTACTTTTCTTTTGGTTGCCGCAAAGTTGCAATAAAATGCATTAACAGGCGATCAAAACTACATATGTACCCAAAAATGGTATCGTTAGAAATACCAGTTCAAGACGCAAAAACAACACATCAGTTTTACCATACAGGGAACATGATGAATAAAAAAACTCAAAAAACAAACGTGTGATAAGTGTCCCCTGGCCGGGGTCTACTGGGTAGGCAAGAGAGACAGAGCAAAATCTAAGTGTAGAAAGTAACTAAAAACGTTTTCTGGGTGCTGTTCACCTGATGATGGTTTTAATACACAGTGTACCGGTCCCCTGGGGGATCCAGTTACCTTTCGGTCCAATTCAGTCTGCAGCACGCCTCTGGATTAAGCAGGTGTCTCCAGTGGAACCCGTCAAGTCAGGAGGGGAAGAGAGATCCGGAGTGATAATCGTGGTGCATCTGAATAGGACAAGGTGTATTCCACTTTGAAGAATTTATTTATACGTTTGTCACAAGTAGGAGAAAAGGTACAATGCGGTTCACCTTCACAATATAAAATAAGCCTTCCTCAGGTACATATTTGGATCATGTCTAGTCTGTAGAGAAAGCCAGCATTAAATAGACCAGTATAATGCGATTATCTTGGGAGGAGCTGCTCATAATTAAGTAGGCAGCTCCACCTATATGCCACTTCTCAGTGAGGTAGGAATAATTACAATTTGGTTGAACCTTCAAGGCTTTAACACAAATTACATAGTAATGTAGTCACAATAAAAAAAATATTTAAAATGTGTATAAACCTATTACTGGTATATTTAAAAGGTTGTATCCTGAATAAAAATTATTCATAATATAGTACAAACATAAAAACAATTCAGAATATAGTACATGAACAAAAAAACACAAAAGTCCTAATCTAAAAGAAAGGTTACTAAGGTGAAGAAATAAAAAAAAATCTGATTCCACTTGTTCCTCTTGCTGAAGAAAAATGTTAAGAATAACCCTTTAAAACAAATAGTTATCCTGCAAAAATTCCTTCTTTATCATTGAAATTCCAATACCAAAGTGGAAGAGTCAAGGAATTATGGGAATCACAGGATCAATAGACATGTAAATGTTGAAAAATGCAAGCAACATTTTCAAATGATCTCAATTTATTTAGTAAACTGAAAAAATGAACAGGAATAAAAGTGTGTATACATACAATGTGTAGGAGCATGTTCACACTGGTCATTAAACAGCAATACCAAAGAGAAAAGCAAAAATTAGCAAGTACCCTAAAATAAGTAAATAAATAACAATAGTGCATGGAAGTAAAATAGGGTACTTAAAGGGAAAGTGCCATGAAAAGTATTAGGGTATGTGCCCACATAGTGGTTTAACGTCGGTTTAGTAGCGAAAACCGCCGGCGGTTTAGCATAGGTTTTATTTAAATTTATGTAAATCCTAAGCAGCGTTAGGACTTACAAGTAACCTTATGTAATTTAGAAAACGCTGTGCACACAATGTCTGTTTATGTGAGCGGATCTGCCAGAGGTTGAGCGGTTTCCTAGCGGTTTAGCAGCATACAACATGTCAATTCTTCTCAGCGGTTTTTGAGCGTTTCCATGAACAAAATCCTCCATAGAAAACCGCTTTTAAAACCGCTGGGAAAACCGACTGAAAAACGCTGTGCACACGCTGAAAAAAACGATGGGAAACCGCTGGAAAACCGGTGGAAAACAGCTGGAGACTTCAGAGCTCAGAACTCTAGGCTCCTGCAAATTTCCACCGGTTTTCTGACGGTTTGAACGTCACTAAACCACTATGTGGGCACATACCCTTAATGTTTCTTTTTCAATACAGTCATTTGTTTTCAAACGTTTCCATTTTTAAAAGGGATCCTGTCACCTCCAGAATGCCTGCTAAGCTAGCAAAACATGTCCTTGCAGCATCCTATCACTAATCTCACACTCCTTTTGTCTCCTAAAAGCATCCTGTGAAAGTGCATAAAAACGTTTTAATACTTACTCATTAGGTATTATAATTAGCAGGGGCTATATTCTTTAGTCACCAGGGCAGGCTGTTTTGCAGGCTCCAAGATCCACCCTCTCTCGGTTTGTTTTGCTTGTGCAGTCTTTGCCCTCCCCCCTCTCTGTCACTCACAGAATGCAAATCATTAGTCCTGCCTTCAGCTCCACATCCAAACAGCACAGACAGAGAGAGGGTGAATCCTCGTGGCTGCAAAACAACATGCCCTGGTGACTAAAGAATATAGCCCCTGCTAATTATAATCACTAATGAGTAAGTATTAAAACGTTTTTATGCACTTTCATAGAATGCTTTTAGGAGACAAAAGAAGTGTGAGATTAGTGATAGGATGCTGCAAGGACATGTTTTGCTAGCTTATGAGGTGTTTTGGAGGTGACAGGATCCCTTTAAACATTAGGGGAGCAGCTCCTGAAATTTGCCATGAAAACCTGGTTTACTGCTAGCTCACATTACAACTGCTGTAAATGTGGGTTGGATCTGCTCCATTTGTCTGATGTTACTCATACCCCTTCCCTTATGGGTGTATGCTAAAAGAGAAGAGACGATGAAATTTAGTATCACAATGTGGAGTCATTTTGGTTGATGATTGCAATGTAAGGCTGGGGTCACACATAGAAATCCGTTCTTGGAAGTGATTTCCATGAGCAATCCGTTTTTTTTGGGTGCTTTTGGAGCCTCCTACACCCCTGGACGTTTTTTAGACTTAGTCATTTTTTCATTTTTTTTCATTAAAAACGGATATGCGTTAACGCATGCGTTAACGCAGGTGCCTATATGTGCCATGCGTTAACGCATGCGTTTCCCATAGGGCCCCATGTTAAAAAAACGCATGCGTTTTTTAACTGATGCCAAAAACGTTGCTAGCAACGTTTTTGGCTCAAATACGGACATAGCAATGTTTTTAAGTGCAGAAAAAAACGGACAGGGTGTTTATTACATCCAATCCGTTTTTCTATCAGTTTTTGGACTTAGAAAAAAAAAATGCCAAAAATGAAGCCAAAAACGGACCAAGGGCTTATGTGTGACCCTAGCCTAATACTGACTAATAAACAGTGTCTCAGAGGACAGTTGGCAGCACGTATTCTGACAGTTTGTGCTACCCATCTACATATATAATTGCCAGTTGGGACTTCTGGCCACTGTTCTCAAATCCCATATGGCACGGCGGCAGTGTCACTTGCGCAGGCGCAGTTCGCGGCCACATCGTTACTACGCATGCGCGGGAATGGTAGTGATGTGTATGTCACCTGCTCATGCACAAGTGACATTCATGTTACCGCTATTCCTGCACATTTGCAGTAACAGCCACAACTGCACACTCTATCCACGCATGCACAGTAATTATGCGGCTATTACTGCGCCTGCGTAGGAATAGCGGTGATGTCTATGTTTTACTTGCGGAGCCGCAGTAACTGCCTTATGGCCACGAACTGCGCCTGTGCAAGTGACAGATATACGTCATCGCTATTCCCAGTAACAGCCATAACTGTGCGGTGTACCCGTGCATGCGCACTTACGATTTTTGATTACCTCACGCAGCACAAACTTTTCCACAGTCCCATACTGTGTATCAATTTTGTCTACTATCTGAGACTGCACTGCTTCTGGATTTTAACTGTACTGAATAAAAAATAAAAATATTTGGCCTCATCACCATTACGGCACAAAGAAAGCCAGTACCATGCCAATATATGCGTTATTGTTTTATCTCAGCCAGCAGCAAATTCAACACAGTCCCATATTGTACAACAATTGTGACTACTATCTAAGGGTACCGTCACACCTGGCGATGGCCCCGGAGATGTCGGCGGCTACGGGTGGGAGCGCGCACATTTTTGGCGCCCTGCCAGCGTCGCCACCCCCCCCGTTCACACGGGGAGACATCTCCGGCGATGGGTCGGCGAGCTGAGAGGCGGCATCACCGCCAGGGTGTCTCCAAACCCCAGCGGCGATGCAGTACAATGTGTACACATCGCCCCAGATCGGCCGCCTGGTTTCAGAGCACTGCTCTGAAACCAGGCGACCAGTGAAAGGTGTCGCCATCGCCCCTTTACATTAGGCAACGCAGGGGCGATGTCGCCACCGATAGGCCACACCCCTACGTCGCTTATGTAATCATCGGCGATGTCGCCACATGTGACGTGACCTTATGACACACAAGTACTCTCTACTACTGGTATGTACATACTTCATACCACTGATGCACTGCTTATGTGGCACCTCAGAGTTCTAGTGCCACAGTGTCATCACTGCCCCCGGGTGGTGGTGTCACGCTGGAGAGCAACAGAAGTGTCTTCTCATCAGGCAGGTACACACACACAATGCCTTCTGCCTCCAGGCCAGAAGGGGGAGACCAATCCCGTGTTCAGGGTGAGCTCCCCTATAAATTCTGGTCTGGGGCAGAGCCAGTTAGTTCAGTTCCTAGGAGGACTGAGGAACACATCCTGATGGACTGGAGGCTGCCTTAAGCTAGTCCCAGGATCACTGACTCAGTGCCAGGCCTAAAGTGAGGGTCCTAGGAGAGTCGAAGGAACACCTGGGAAACTGAATGATACCGTGCTCACCCCAGAAAAAAGCGCAAAGAACGGACACCAGAGTCCGAGACTGTGTAGGGTCTCACGTCCCAGCAGTCAATACCGTAAGGTGGGGAATTCCAAGTTTCCCAGCCACATGTGCCCGGGGGCAAAGTAACATAGAGAGTTCAGGAGCCGTCACCTGAAATGAGGGACTTATAAAGGATTCGAGTTGCCGGCCATACCGGCACCTCACAGGATCGACAGGGCTGGAAACTTAGCTAATGCAGTGGCAGGAGCCCAAACACAGAGGGTAGTAAGGAGGCCAATGATCCGGCCGGGTGAGGAGAACCCTGAGTTGCTCTCAAGAAGGGACTCCATTGACAATTGCTCAGAAAGCAAATGCTCCAGTAAAAGACTGAACAACCACCAAAACAGTGTGTCTGCCTGTTGCTTTAAGCCCGTCGTCCTGCACCTTATCCTTTGCTACATCCACTGCCACAGGGATCCGCTCCACCCGTGGGGAGCCGCTCCATCCCAGCTGCCCATCCATCACCCTGGAGGTTCTGCAGCAGCTGTGGCGACCTATAGCCACATACCACGGGTGTCGTCACAAATAACTTTCATTTAAACCCCTCCATTCCCAAAAACTACTCCCCTTTTTCAACTGAACCCAGGGTCACGGAAGTCGAGTCTCGACCCCTGTGACTCCCCAGAGACAGTATTGCCCGGTTCCGAGTACTCCACGGCCCTGGCATACATCACTTATGAATTTGCCATTTTAACTGTCCTCAAAAAAAAAAATGTAGTAAATAGGGATGGGCGAATCCTAAATTACTCGGAATCGCTAGACTCTAACGAGTCTGAGTCTGGGAGTCGCTAATCGTTGCGAGTCTAGCGAGTCCAATGTAAATGAATGGGGAAGCGAGAAATTGCGAGTAATTCCTCTGCTGCTGGACCCCAAAAAGATAAAAAAAAAGGTCTGGCAGCAGAGGAACAACCTGCAATTCATTTAATCATAGTTTAGAAGCCGTTGCTAAAAAGCATAAAGATTTAATGTGAAACCTGATTGTACCAATCAGGTTCAATCAGGTTCAATCCGGTCCCTTACACAGCAATGTTAACTGTGACTGGATTGGACCCGGATTTTCTCGGTTTGTGACTATTTGGGTTAATCCGGTTAAATGGAACAATTATGTCTATGAAACCGGATTGAGGACAGGGACAATCTGGTTTTAATGGTTTTAACCAGATTGCCATTGATTTTCAATGGACTCGTTACTGTGCGAGTAATCGCTTGGAAACTCGCAGAGTACCGAGTCCTGCGAGTCCACTACTACTCGCAGAGTAACGAGTCCTAACGAGTAGATTCGCCCATCCCTAGTAGTAAACCATTTTGGCCTTATCACCATTACGGTACAAAGAAACCCAGTACCACGGCAATATATACGTTCTTTTTATTACCTCAGGTCACGATAAATTCCGCCAGCCCCATGCACACGCCTGTTTTTTTATACAAATTTACGTAACTACCGCATGTCCAACTACTATACATTGCCACTTACTGAAATGCAGGTCTTTATGGTGGGTTTACACACACCAATCATTGTATCCAATATCTGAACAGATCTCTGGTTGCAGTGAAATCATGGATACTTTGCTCCATGTTGTACACAGCCACAAAATGGAACTATGTGTCCATGATTTCACTGCAACCAGAGATCTGTTCAGATATTGGATACAATGATTGGTGTGTGTAAACCCACCATCACTCACAAGAAATCAGCCTGTAAACGTGAGATAAATGTGCATAGGGTCTTATCCTTTATACAAAGGGTTATAGCGGTGTATATTATTAGGAACTGCTCACCTGGCTCAGTTGTGTCACCTACAACCGGTATAATCGGGTGTAAGATAGCTTGTAGGATGGCTGCTGCAGGGCCGCACCTTCACGATAACCGTGGAAACAGGAATGCTGTAATGGGACAAAATGCCGGAATGCCCGCACTGCCACCAGGAATCATCAGGAAAAAAAGAGTTAACTGGGCAGATTTTTTCTTTATTTTCTCGCACGTGTTTCGGAGCCTCTATCCGAGCTCCTTCCTCAGGGAACATCAAGAGCACAATGGAAACAATTTCATTTAAACCCAAAAAAGCGCCAAAAAACAGTGCCAAACCCTGTGCTGTGGTGTAAGCAGCAGGGTGGATACAAGTGTGACATCACAATGTTTGTAAACAATACATCATAGAAACTGTCAAATATCACCATAGGTTCCAAACAGTTGGTCATTGGTAGATTTGCTGCTTCTTTACAAATCATTAAGACCGCATATTAAAACTCAGATAGAAGGATAAATAAAGAAAAATAGAAAAAGAAGAAAGGAAAAAGGAAAGAGGGAGTGAGCTGTGTTCGAACCAGCGAGTGAAAACTATGTTGTTCTTATTCTTATTCAATTAGAATGTAGTATATTCAGCTAATTGTGCTATATAGTCTGGTGGAAATCTCTATCAAAATATATGTCTACAGAGAGTGAAATCTCAGCAAAAATGTGTTAAATAAATGTGAAAAATTCGACACATGGATTGATCCATCAAAGAACATATATGTAAAAAGGTCCTATAGAAGAATATTCCTTTATGTGGTTATATAAAAGGATCTAGTGAAAAAAAAAAAATATATATATATATGTATAAAAATTGGTGTACATATATTAATAAAAATATATATTATTTACTTATTAAGACTAAGAAAATGTAGTGGAATGTTTAAAAGTCTCAAAAAAAAAAATGTATCCTGGCATTAGATCAATTGGGCAATACATTAGCAATCTACGGACAAACCACTCCTTCATATGTGACAACATCTGTGCCCAGGTTGTAAAAGTTACCAAATATCTTGTTGGGCGAACAGGTAGGGAGAGAAGGCGGGAGCAGCCATCATCCCCAGATGTGCGCCTACCAGCCCACCAGGATCGCCAGCAGAAACAGCAGCAGGAACGCCACCTGGCTCACCACCCAACCACTTGAAGCAAGGCCATCGGGATCAAATACGGACCAACCCCACCCAGAACACCACGGACACCAGGGCCAAGCTTCCCCGGGAGTGACATACCTTCCGCCTCAGAAGGGACACCAAGGGCCGCCACAACTCCACTCTTTTAGGGAGCCCTGTCCAGTGCTGGCACTTCTGCACAGTGGTCTCCTGATGAGGCGACGAACGGCAATGAAGGTGTGGGTCAGGTCAATAGTCCTCATCAGTCCTGTGCACTGTGTTACTTATGGTTATTGTGTGTAAAATATGTAGGGTCATTGTCTCATTTCTCACACCAACACATATGATGTTCTTGTTACAGATGGCAGACTCAATGCGGTGGACTGGGTGATAAGCCCCTCCCCTTCACCACCCCTCCAAATTGTTGACCCACAGCCCCCTGGTAAGTCAAAGCGCTTACTTACATACACGTTATTTTGCCAACACATGTGGTTGATGTCAATCTTATCAATACTCTGTAGGTGGACCATCCCTGCAGGACCTTGTGCTGGCCCATCAAGAGGTAGTGGCCAAACTGGACCAGTCAGGCCATCTCATTGGCCAGTTCCTCCATGCCCACCCGATGTCTGTAGCTCCTGAATGGCAAGCTGGTCCGCCGCTTTGAGGACTGTGGTGTACACTTATAGTTGTGTTTTTTTTTTTAACATTTTATACTGTTGTACTCTGTTGGCCAATGTTTGGTCCAATTAAGATTCCAAAAAATACCATGCCCCATTGTTAAAGTACCTACACCTTTTTTTTTTTCCAAAAAAGATCTAAAAACAAAGGTTTTGGACAAAAAATAAAACCAAACAAAGAAAACAAAAAAAAAAGAGAGTTTATAAAGGCTGCTGAACAAACACCACTACATATATTTTGCAGTCAATTTATTTTACTACATATTTGAGGGCCCACATATTTCGCCCATGGCAACATACCCATGGAACACATGTTATGTCATGACAAATGTTCCACTCTTCAAAAAAAATTAGATATAGAAATGAAAGTATGGTAACTACCCACAACCAGCCCACGGATAATGCAAAGAAATACAAGAACTTAAAACATAGCCATATGGCTCAATGGAACATGACTAAATCTATTTCACTATTGGTACCGAGACCCACTCCGACGCTTAGATTGGTCCCTGTGATGGGAGGGCCCAGCCACCTCCTCCAATCGATGACGGTTTGGACGATGCCGGGGGTATGGGCTTTGATAACTCCTTTCACGCTCAGGACTGCGTGCCGCCCTATATCTGCCCTCCCTTGGGTAGGGGGGACCCTGCGGTCTGGTCTACAAGTAGAGGAGGTAAGTCCCATGAGCGGAGGGTCCCATCCTCGGCTGCATCAAGGGCATGGTGGATCACCCTCTCCACAGCCAAGCGCGTGTCCCTGTCCAGCCTAGCCAGGCGCTCACTGACCAGATGGCCAATGGCAGTGCCGGGTTGGTTCTCCAGATGGTTCAGAACCCCTGAGGCCCAAGTGCCCAGCTCAGTTGTAGTTTGAGCTGGGGGGCCTCTCCTGCGCCTGGCCACAGTGGGTGCCGGGTTGGGATCTACACCACTGGCAGCTCCCAACACCTTCTCCGCAGATGTGGATGGTTGACTCTCTTCAATGGGTCCCGCCGCCTGGCTCTCTCCAAGGTCCTGGAAAGTGACAATACAACATGTGTCAGAACACACATACCTCTCCTAGCAATTACACACACAACACCATCGTGCAGAAAAAAACATATCAAGCCTTCACAAACATGAGTGTGAAGCTGTAGCTCACACAATTTAAAATGTTGGTGATTACACAGTTAGTACTGTACTGACATAAATCAACTGTGTGATGATCCATATGTTTAATGACAAGTGGAAACATAACACTTGAAGAACCCCTTGGCCAGTGCCAGGACCGTATCTAGGGGAGGGCTGGCAGGGCATGTGCCCCGGGCGCAGCAGTCAGGGGGGGTGCTGTCAGCCTCCTGCTGCAGCGCCCAAGGTGTCTCCCCGCCTGCCATATATTGCGCCCCCCCGCCATGGGAGCCAGCTATTCTCTGCTCTAGGTGGTCACCTGACAGCCGGGAGCAGAGAAAGTGGCGCGTGCCGGCTCCTACAATCCCATAGTACAGAGTGTCTATCAGACACTCTGTACTATGGAAGCTGCCTGCGCCGTTCTACCTCCCTGCTCCCCGCACTTCCGGGTCAGTGAGGACCTCAGCAGCGTGATCAGATCATCTGACCACGCTGCTGACGACACCCAGCGGCCCTGCATTGGCAGCAGGAAGGCGAAAAGTGCTCCAGCTACAGGAGCTGAAGACCCTGAAGATTATTGTAATTAGGGGAGGGGGTATATGTCAGTCAAGCCGGGGGAGAGAGGGTGGGAGTGATTGATAATGTGAGGTCAAATGGGGGGGGTTATGAGGGGATATATGTGAGTGAAACTGGGGTGAGGGGGGGGAGTATATGTAGTCAAACTGGGGGGGGGGGGGTGATATGTGATCCAAACTGGGGGGGGGGATGTGAGTCAAACTGGGGGGGGGAGATGTGGTCATATGGGGGGGGATGTGGTCAAACTGGGGGGGGAAGGGTGTGAGGGATTATATGTGAGTCAAACTGGGGGGAGTGGGGAAGTATATGTGATCCAAACTGGGGGGACGACGACATATGAGTCAAACTGGGGGGAAGGGTGGGGACAGAAGATCTGAGCCAAACTGGAGGGGGAGATTATATGTGATCCAAACTGGGAGGGGAAGGTTGGGGTAAATATGTGACCCAAGGGGGTAGATTTGAGGATCCAGCATAAGATTGAGGGGGGATCAGTGTTGACACAGTACGAGGAGGGAGGGGGATGGCTGCAGCACAGTATGTGGAGTGAGGTGAGATGGCTGCAGCACGTTGTGTGGAGTGAGAGGGGGATGGCTGCAGTATGGTATGTGGTATGAGAAGGGAAATGTGTAGACACAATATGAGGAGTGAGGGGGGATGGCTGCTGACACATTATGTGGAGTGAGGGGGGATGGCTGCAGCACAGTATGTGGAGTGAGAGGGGAGGGGATGGCTGCGTTATGGTATGTCGCGTGAGGGGGGAAAAGTGTAGACACAATATGAGGAGTGAAGGGGGATGGCTGCCGACACAGTATGTGGAGCGAGAGGGATATGGTTGTGGTACGGTATATGCAGTAAGGGGGAACAGTATGGACACAGTATGAGGAGTGAGGGGATGGCTGTCGACACAGTATGTGGAGTAAGGAGGAGATTGATGTAGACACAGTATGTGAAGTGTGGGGGATGTCTGTGGCACAGTATGTGGAGTGAGGGGAGGTCAGTGTGGACACAGTATGAGGTGTGAGGGGGATGGCTTCGGCACAGAATGTGGAGTGAGAAGGAGATCGGTGTGGACAGAGATGTGAAGTGTGGGGGATGGCTGCGCACAGTAAGTGCAGTGAGGAGGACATTGGTGTGGACACAGTATGTGAAGTTAGAGGGGCGGAGTCAGGTAGTGAAGAAACAGTATGGAAGAGAAAAATATAAGTGGGCAGAGAATAGAGAGTGAGTAGTGTGAGGGTGTATGGAGAGGGGCCAGCATGTGTGGACAGTGTGAGGCCACAGCCAAAAGGGGACAGTATGTCAAGGAGGGGGAGTGTGATGAGGGAGAACAGTATAAACAGTGGACAGAATAGTAGGACACAGTGTGAGAGGACAGTGTGATCAGGGAGTTCGGTATGAAAAGGAGAGGGCAGTGTGATGAGCAGGCAGTGTGGAGGGCATGTACCAGAAGGGGGGATAGTGTGTAAATCATATTTTGTGCAAGGAAAACTGAGGAGGAGCAATTATTTATTTCGGGGTCAGTGTAGGGCAGATATTTTTAGTCATAAGAATTTTGTTCATTCTACTATTTTTAAGGGTATCATGCCGGGATGTCCTGCAGAAGACCGGAGAAGATGGAAGTCTCCAGAGACGAGCTGTGGATGTGAAACGTCATCATGGTGCCTGGACAAGATGAAGAAAAGAAAAAGACGACCCTGATCAGAGACAAGGTCATCTATAAGGTACCAAGGTGTAAATGATTATTTGTGATAATGACTAATTCTCAGCAGTACTGTGGTTCCTGTATGGTCTGCTGGTGACTGGTAACAACAACTCCCAGTATCTCCTTACCATTGTTAAGGATGTAGTGGAAGTTGTAGGTTCATTCAGCACAAATGTGTATGGGTCTGACCTGACATTACAATTGTTTTACCATGTACTAATGTTGGTTCTGATGATGAATTTCTGTACTGATGAGGATTGTGATGCTGTGATTCTATAGTGATGGAAGTTATATGGATATATTCCTGTTCTGATGGGAATTCTAGTTATGTATTCCTGTACCTCTGATGGGCCTGGTAATTTATTCCTGCACTGATAAGCCCTGTAGCCAAATCCTAACAGCATGTAATATACCGGAATTTGTTTTTCATTGAACATTGAGAGAATTAGGTAGAGCAGGTGACTGCAAGTGTGCAAATTGTATATGAATGATCGGTCACATGATGATGTGGGGAGGGCACCAAACTGAAGTCTTGCCCCGGGTGCCAGAAAACCTAGATACACCTCTGGCCAGTGCAGTACTACATATTGTGTAAGTTTGGAAGGGCAATATAACGTTTGGGTTACCTTTACTACACAACACCACCAGTGAAGAGTATCAACATTATCCTGTGATGAAGGTATAAAAAAGGGACACGTACCTCTTGTGGCAGAGCCGTGGCTTGGGGAATGGCCGAGGAGAGTTGGGCACAGCTATCACTGTCTGTGGCTGCAGCTTTATAATACCAGTCTAATCATCCCTATCTGAGCTCAGGTGTAATGTGAAAGGTGAAAAAAAAGCATTTATATTACACTTGAGGCAGTCAGTCTCCATCTTGGAGGACAGAGACTATTTGGCAGGTTAATAGTTAACATTTCAGCCTTATGTTAGAGGATGTTGGGAGACCTGATGTGATGTCATAACCGTGTGACTACAATAGGTGGAGCTAAGTCCCCATAGAACATAATAAATTTGCTTGCTTAGCTCCGCCCACTATGGTCACATGATTGTTACATCACACAGGTCCTTTAGCCATGCAAGTTAATAGTGAGTTAACTATTATTCTGCCAGACAGTCTCCCTCCTCCACAGTGTAGACTGAAATGTAAGAGTATAAATGCTTTTATTCACCTATGACATTACACTCTGAGCTCAGACAGGGATGATTAGAATAGTATTATAAAGCTGCAGGTACAGACAGTGATAGCTGGGAAGGCATAAACCACCTGACAGGTTCCCTTTAAGCCCTGAGATGCTTAATATCAGGCCAAGATAGACCCGACGATTAAGAATCTCAAATATATAGTAGAAAAGACACAACACAGAGAAAAATTATTTTATTTAAAAAAAAAAAACACAGAGACACTTAGTGACTCCATCTTTATTACCCACTCCCCACCCTCGTACCCCTCCACTATCATCTTCCTCTCTTCCTGGATAGACTTATCTCTGCTTCATATGAAAGTGCTGAGACCTGTACTATAGAAAAGCGGTAAAGCGCAGGTCTCAGCGCTCTCCATAGCAACAGCAGTTACAATGGCAATGGTGACCAGTGATAGTCTGATGGGCCCCGGTGCAAAATTTAGACCTGGGTTCACCCCGGGGACGCACATACATGTAAAGCAGGGATTGGCGCCTGTGGGCCCCTGTACCTCCGAGTCCCGTCGCAGTCGCGACCCCGATTGTTACACTTCTGAGTGTATAGATGTTTTATACAGTCTGTGGATATATAAGTCTATTGATACATATTAATACTTTATACAGTCTATAAATATGTAGTACCATATACAGTCTGTGGATATATAATAGTCTATAGATACATATTTACACGTTATACAGTCTATGGATATATAATAGTCTATAGACACAATATACAGTCTATAGCTATATATTATACAGTCTGCAGATGTATAATAGTCTATAGACACATTGTGTACATTATACAGTCTGTGGATATATATTATACAGTCTGTGGATATATATAATGTTCTAGAGACACATTATACAGTCTACAGACACGTATTATACAGTCCACAGTAACCATTACTGGACATGTGCCGCTGCTGTCTACCCTCTATGAGGTGCTGCACACAGGGAGTATATAGGACTCCATCCCAGTCTCGTGTATAAGCGAATGCACACCTATGTGATTTACATACAGACCTCAGCTCTCCTGTCCTGCTCCTAGGCCAGTGACTGCCGGCTCACCTCACAGTGCACAGTCCGCTCTCTGTCGGGTCCCCCTCTTCAGCACGCCAGGCGCCCACATCCCACCTTTCCCCATTCTGGCTTTCTGCAGAGCAGTCACAACCCCCGGGACCTGCTGCTCCTTTGCAGCTCTCCCGCCTCATGTGCTCCTTCTCTGTGAGGCAGCAGGAGCTACAGACGACCGCACATGGCTGACTGACCCCTTCCCCCACCCGCACATCACAAGATTGAGATCTCTAGTGGCTCAGTTAGGCGTAACGATCGAGATCACAGGGGTTGGCGGGCGCGGGTCCCTTTCCCTCCGGGAGCTGTCGCAGTCGCGACCCCTGCAACTCTGATCATTACGCCACTGATGGTGACCATATGACAGCGATGAGACCTGCGCTTTATCGCTTTATTTATAGCGCAGGTCTCAGCGCTTTCATATTGTAAGTGGTGAGGTCACTGTTGCCATAGTGTTGCACACTAGGGACCGGGTTAGTCGAGACAGGGTTGTACTGTCTCTGGGGGTGTCAAGGTGCCGGGCCCAGTCCTGTTGTCCCAGATTCGGCAAGTAAAGGGAGTATTTACAGCGGATTTGTCATGACGCCACCCGGAGTATGTGGTTAGTTGAACCACCGCTTCTGTATTCCAGCTGGGGACGGTGACTTAGGGCAGCGTAGATGGTAAGCCCTCCTCAGGTAGGGCTGAGGGTCCACAGGCCAGGTGTAGTAGAACTGGAGGGATGTAGTGAGGGATGGTGCTTTTAACCAGTCACTTACTTTGCTGCTGCAGCTTCTCCAGCTAGCGTGTGGAAATTGCAGTCTCTGCTGCAACGCTGGAAGAAAACAGTCTCAGGCGATGATGAGCTTACCGGGTACTGTACTAAAGGTTCTTTAGTAGCAGTTCACAACAGTTTACAAGTTACAGTTCTTTCAGCTCTTTCAAGTTACAGTTCTCACACTTTAGCACTGTTCCGGGTAACTGGGCTTCTGCAGCTCAGGCAGCTCCTCTGCATTGCTTCCCTCAAGTCCTTTTAGGCCCTTGTCTTTCTCTGTCTCCTCACTCACGGGTTTGGTCTGGCCTTCACAGGCTTTTGTGTGATGATTCCCTCTCTGTCGGGGTCACTAGCCCTAGTTCGATGGCTGTGTTCCTAGACCCTGGTGGTAGGTAGGCTGCAGGTCATAGAGTACCTGCCCCATGCCGGTATGTCCTGTGATTGGGGTTCTAGAGTGTCCTCCGGTCAACTCTACAGAGCCGGCTCTCTGGCTGTAGCGGCCTAGCCTCCAGTGTGCCAGGTATGGCTGTGGGATCACCAGGCTCCCTCTTTCTCACTGTCGAGTGTCTCTGTTTCTGGCTCCTTTCCCTCACCTCCGGCTATGGAGCAAGCTTTCTCTCCTAGGAATGTAGCCTCTAGGATTCTCCATCCTCCAGGGAACCCTTTCTCCTGGGAAATCGTGCCTAACTCAGTGTTCCTGTGTTTTTTTAGTGTTGATATCTCCACCCACTTGTTCACTGTTGCTCTACGCTCCACCCACATTACTCTTAACTAGGGACGAGCGAGTATACTCGCTACTATTCATATAGTAGCAGTATTCGGCTACTCACTACTCTCCGAGTATCTTATATGTACTCGGAAGTAGCGAGTAGTCCTAATACTTTCGCAGTGTATCTATAGATACACTGCGAAAGTACCCTAAAAGTGATTAAAAGTTGTTCAAAATAATAAAATTACATACTCACCTGTCCGACGCCTGCAACGAGACCGGCAAAGAAGACATCTGATCACCGGACAAGGACCTGTGACTACCATCCAATCAGATGGCGACACGTCATAACCACGTGATCGCTAGCAGCCACCTGATTGGCCATATTGCAAGGTCCTGACAGTACACCTAGGAACTTGCAATCTGGCCAATCAGATGGCTGCTAGCGATCACGTGGTTGTGACGTGTCGCCATCTGATTGGCCAGATCGCTACCGGCCATCTGATTGGCTGGTAGTCACTGGTCCTTGTCCGGGGATCGCAGGTCTTCTTTGCCGATCCCGTTGCAGGCGTCTGACAGGTGAGTGTGTAATTTTATTATTTTTAACATCTTTTAATCACTTTTAGGGTACTTTCGCAGTGTATCTATAGATACACTGCGAAAGTATTAGGACTACTCGCTACTTCCGAGTACATATAAGATACTCGGAAAGTAGCGAGTAGCCGAATACTGCTACTATATGATAGATATCTATAGATACACTGCGAAATTATTCGTACTTGCTAAACTTGCAACAAGTACCGAGTACCGGTACCTACTCGTTGCGAGTATAGCGAGTACAAATATTACGGTACTCGCTCATCCCTACTCTTAACCCCTACTACCCCTTGACTAACCTGGAGTCCTAGGCGTGGGGTCGGTGTGTGTACCTGTGTGGATGTGGTTTAGTCAACCGTCTCTACCTTACCTGGCTGCAGTTCACCCTGTGGCCGCCCTGGTCGCAGGGGCGCCACATTCCCCCAGAGCTAAATCCTGAGGGTCCTCACGCTGGCGACACCACAGTAAGCTCAATTTACGTTTATGCGTAACAACAATAACATTAACACAAGTATTCTTGGGTCTTCCTGTCTGGGAGGTGTTTTCTTGAATATTACTAACAAAAACCACATCTATAAAAGTGCAAAAGTTCCCATGAGTCCAATTCTCAAAAAGTGCAAAAAGTCCACTGTACCTACGGATCTCTCAACTTAGGAGGCCTGGCTTTACTCTTACCAGACCCAGGCACGTTCTGTCTCTAAATTAATGTGCATGGGGGTTAGTCCAGTTCCTCCACCGTCTGTGCACTAAATATTCTGGGTTCCATTCACATTTATTTTCTTATAAAACCTTTGCATATAAAACCAATAGAGAGCACTCAGGGTACTCAACTATATATATACAGTACACAGTTCAGATTACTCACTGTCCATAATCTCACAGTCTGTTAACTCAGTATAATATCAAACAAGAAAAAGGGGGAATCTACACAAATTCAGGAAAGGATGGGGACACCAAGGTAAACATCACATTCTCACTTACAATTTAGCTGTCCGGGTACAGCTACTCTATCTTCTCCTTTTTCTTATCTTCCGTGCCAGCACCTTCCAGGGTAAAATCTCCTGACGGGCATATGCAACGGTCAAAATGGGTGCTGAAAACTCTGGCCATCCGTCTAAGGGCATCTGGGTTCCTTGAGCACAAGTGGTTACAGGCGCAGTCTCTGCAGTTTGCTGTTCTGGGGCTGCTGCATCTGTAGGATCATGGTAAGCATCTGATGTTGCTGCAGCTGCGGGCTCTCTCAGGGACAGTCTTTTTACTTGCATGCCATACGGGCCTCGCTCTGGTGGAAAAACAGAATCTCCCTTGGGTTGAAGGCTATCTGGCACGGGACCGGAACAATCTTCTCCTGCATTCTCCCTTCCACGACAGCCTGGCTCCATCCTGGGTGATCTCCTGCTCTCCGCCATTACAGGATCTTTCATCGGCATCGGCCCTGCACATCTTTCAGAAGGCCGGGATTCAGGGTTGTGACCACCCGTCTGGGTGCCGCCTTCTCCTTCTCTCTGGGCTCTTGCTGCACTCCGCGCCCGGGTTCCTCCATTGCTCCTCGCTGCCGTGGGCCCGTCGGGATCAGCCTCAATATTCCGCTTCTATTATCCATCTCCGGGTACTGCTCGACTTTCATTCTGGTCGTCTACATGTGCAAACTAGTTCTGTCCTTCCCTTCTTTGGGTGTCGCTGATTCTTCCTGCGCTGTAGGCCGACCCACCCATAGGTGGAACTACTTTCTGTTGAGTGGCAGCGCGCTCCCCGGAGCGAAGGATGGCAGGGGCGGGATCTCCTTTCCTGCTCTGTACTGGCTCGGCCACGATGAGGGCTCTGGCACGCCCCATGGCCACACATGGCGTCAGTCTATTTGTGCCGCCATTATGGGGATTCTTTTTACATAGTCCAAACACAAGTCTTTGCAGGCACACAGTGCCCAGTTTGGTGGGCACAATATCGTGTTTGTGACGCAAAGTTGTCGCACACTAGGGACCAGGATACTTGAGACCGGATTGTACTGTCTCTGGGGGTGTCAAGGTGCCGGGCCCGGTCCTGTTGTCCCAGATGCAGCAAGTAAGGGGAGTATTTACAGGGGATTTGTCGTGACACCACCCGGGGAATGTGGTTAGTAGAACCACTGCTGCCGTGTTCCTGCTGGGGATGGTGACTTAGGGCAGCGTAGATGGTAAGCCCTCCTCAGGTAGGGCTGAGGGTCCCCAGTGCAGGTGTAGTAGAATTGGAGGGACATAGTGATGGATGGTGCTTTTAACCAGTCACTTACTTTGCTGCTGCAGCTTCTCCAGCCAGTGTGTGGATATTGCAGTCTGTGGCTCCTCAGGTGGGACTCTGCTGCGATGCTGGAAGAAAACAGTCTCAGGCAATGGTGAGCTTACCGGGTACTGTACTAAAGGTTCTTTAGTAGCAGTTCACAACAGTTTACAAGTCACAGTTCTTTCAGCTCTTTCAAGTTACAGTTCTCACACTTTAGCACTGCTCCAGGTAACTGGGTTTCTGCAGCTCAGGCTGCTCCTCTGTGTTGCTTCCCTCAAATCCTTTAAGGCCTTTTTCTTTCGCTGTCTCCTCACTCAAGGGTTTGGTCTGGGCTTCATTGGCTTTTGTGTGATCATTCCCTCTCTGTCAGGGTCACTAGCCCTAGTCCGATGGCTGTGTTCCTAGATCGTGGTGGTAGGTAGGCTGCAGGTCATAGAGTACCTGCCCCACACCGGTATGTCCTGTGATTAGGGTCCTAGAGTATCCCCCGGTCAACTCTACAGAGCCAGCTCTCTGGCTGTAGTGACCTAGCCACCAGTGTCCCAGGTATGGCTGTGGGATCACCAGGCTCCCTCTTTCTCACTGTCGGGTGTCTCTATTTCTGGCTTCTTTCCCTCGCCTCCGGCTATGGAGCGAGCTTTCTCTCCTAGGGATGTAGCCTCTAGGATTCTCCGTCCTCCAGGGAACCTCTCCTCCTGGGAAATCGTGCCTAACTCTGTGTTCCTGTGTTTTTCTAGTGTTGGTCTCTCCACCCACTTGTTCAGTGTTGCTCTACACTCCACCGACACTACTCTTAACCCCTGCTACCCCTTACCTAACCTGTGTGGATGTGTTTTGGTCAAGGTCTCTACCTTACCTGGCTGCAGTTCACCCTGTGGTAGCCCTAGTCATAGAGGTGCCACAATAGCAACAGAGGTTACCATAGCAATGGTGACCTCGGCGCTCAGTATGTGACAGCACTGAGAGCTGAGGCTCTACCTACCTCTTTTCTGTCTCTTAGCTGTATATTTCACAGATATCAATACTTTTTGTGTAATTGAATGGCTGACAATGTTGGATGCTTTACTTGCAGTAAAAGTGAGAGAAGAAAAACTGACATTGGAGAGTGACTAGCGCTGGGTATGGTGACTCGGGTATCTGGGCCCTCTGCAGCGGTAGGGATGTCACTGGTGGCCTGCCTAGACCATGGCCCTGGGAGGTCAACTAAAAAGGGGTAATTGGAATGGGAATAAAAGTTTATAAGTTTATTGTGACGCCACCCGCAGATTCTGGTGATGTAGCACCAGCGCCGCTCAGACCTCCGGAAGGCGATGGTACAGCAGCCGAGATGCTACAGCTCCCTGCAGGTAGAGCTGGCCCTCCATGGCAGGGATGCAACTGTAGTGATGGAAGTGCTGATGATGGAGATAAGTAAGTTGCAGTGCAGCAGTGAATAAGCACACAGAGACTCTGTCACTCTACCCGGGTACTTTGACAACTGTTGTTAAGTAAGGATAGCCGGCCGGGTAGTCACAGTGGGCTGCAGGGTCTCTTGGAGTCTCCCGTGGTATGCCTTCCTTGTCTCTAACCCATGTCCTGCTGCTACTGCATGTCCGGGAACAGCCCGCTTAGTACCAGGCCCGGTTGGGGTGCTTCCTGAGTATCCCAGCTTCCCGCTCTCTTCTCTCCTGCACTGTATCTCAACCCCGGTGGGTTATCCTGGTGTGACTGGTTTCCTTTCTGACATGGTGTCGGGGCTGATAGACGGACCCCCGACCTCCGGTGTTACAGCTCAGGGGCTGAACTCCCTGTGTCGCGTCTTTGGAACCGGCACTCCGGTGTATGGACCAGGGTTCCCTCCCTGAGTATGGATGCACGGGGGGGGCCCTCCTTCAGTCTGGGCTGCCTGTTCTCTCTCTCCAGGCCCCTTTCTCGAAGTTGCCGTCTCACACAGGGTTCCCGTGCTTCGTCTTTCCTCAGTGCAAACTAGAACTCACTGTTTTTCTACCTCCCTCCTCCCCTAAATTTCCCCCTAGGGTATGGGACCTCACCATCTGCCTAAATGGGTGTGTTGGAGTGCTAGGATGGGATCCTCCTACAAACCCTACATTCCACTGTGACAGGGACAACCTCACACTCATTTATGGGAGCAGTACACCAACTGTGACGCCTGACCAGTGGGACGACACAAGAGCTAAATAAACGTAAGAAGAAAATACACTGATTGAATGGATTAACACCATAGTGACGGCCCACTGTATATGTGGCACCCTGCTCATGCAGGTAACCACAGACTTCTCTCATGCACAGCTGGGTTTCCACAACAGGTACCTACTACATACAACACCTTCCACCCCGGCACAGTAGTGGGAGCTTCACTTGCTGACTTTAGGCAAGATCCCCTATAAATACTGCTGCTGGGGGCGGAGTTAGTCAGAGTGTGCAGACTCTAGGAGAGCTGCGAAGACGTCCTGGTGGTCGGTGCTGCGATTAGGTCTGAACCAGTGACCCGGAGTGACCCTTCAGCGTCCCGCAAGCCTAAGTGGGACTGAAGGCAAGGAGCTTAGGACAGAAAAGGGAGCGAGGAACTTGAGGAGTTCATCCCAGGAGAAACACCGGATATTGGGGATCCGCACCTGTGGGACCACATAGGACCACAGAAAACCCTGTCGCACCGTGGAGGCCTCGGCTACCCGGTATCCCCTGTGAGTCAAGAGAGGGAGCCAGACACAGCAGGACAGAGCCGCAGTGATCAGGAGAAGGTATCCCGGAGACCGCACAGGAGGAGAGGAGAGCACTACAGTCAGAGAGAGGAGGCATGTCAGGCTGCAAGCAGGCTGTGCTTCAGACCAAACCGCAGAGCAGAGGAGGCCTTATACCCACTTGCTGTGGGGACCCACTGTGTAACCTGTCCACCCGTCAGTGCCCTGGATCGTTTTACCTGCTTAACAATAGTAAAAGGTAAAAGAGACTTTCCTGCGTGTGTGCATCCTTCTCCACTTCCAGTAATCCCCATAGACTGTTACAACGCTCCCTATACCATTCACGCTCCACTCCAAGCTGTTCCCCCTCATAACACTGCCCTGGAAGTCCAGTCCTGCATGCAGAGGACTACACCATTTCAGCCGCTATACCACCGACCTCCGGAGGACTGTGGCGGCGCTGGTGCTAATCACCAGAAACTGCAGGTGGCGTCACGACAACAAACTTGTAAATAATCCCTTGTACATGAATCCCCCTTTTCAAAAGAAGAGTCCCTCAGGACACGGGATCAGGCGCGGCCGCCATTCCCCGTGACACAGTTAACCCTTTGCGGCCTGATACCCGAGTACCCCACACCCTGGGGCGACACATATACATACGGCGGCAAAACAGGGTCCTTATTCTGTTCTGACGTGAAAACAAGTCAGGACAGAAAAGGCCATGTAGCGCCCCCCAGTGTCCAAAAATCTCCAGGGTTTCAGCTACTGGGGGTAGTTTATAAGTCTATCGTGACGCCACCCACAG
The DNA here is from genome assembly GCA_033576535.1 of Allobates femoralis. Taxonomy (NCBI): domain Eukaryota; kingdom Metazoa; phylum Chordata; class Amphibia; order Anura; family Aromobatidae; genus Allobates; species Allobates femoralis. Next base: position 258,018,314 of record JARQOC010000002.1, on the reverse strand, counting down.
ATTCTGGTGATGTAGCACCAGCGCCGATCAGACCTCCGGAAGGCGATGGTACAGAAACTGCTCTGTCTGCCAGGGAAATGGTAAGTCATGATCCTTGGTTCACACAGGGGTCAATTGTGATCAATTGTGAACCAAGGATCCTGACCTGCCATGACGTCACTGAGATCATGAGCTGTCAGTCTGTGCAGAGAACATGATCATGGGATCACAATTGACGCTTTGTGAACCAAGGATCGTGACCTGCCATCACCCTACTGAGGTCACGACTGTCATTCTCCTGGAAAAATGCCAGCTTTTGTAGCATATGGGGACTCCCCGATATGCTGTAAAAGACTGAAAATCATCGAGGGACCTCTCACTGGACTACGTCGGACCTTCCCACTGGACTACGTGGACCTTCCCACTGGACTACGTCGGATGCCAAAGAATAATAAAGATGGGGTCTAAATAGTGTCTGTGTTTTTTTTTCTAATAAAAATTTTTTCTCTCTCTTGTGTCTTCTTTACAATTTACTAGGGATTCCTAATGGTCCTGTCTAATATTGGCCAGACATTAAGAATCTCGGGCTTAGTGCCAGCTGCCAAAAAGCTGGCATTAACCCCTTATTACCCGGTCTGCCACCGCTACACAGCAGTTGGAAGAGCTGGATACAGTGCCAGAAAATGGCGCTTCTATGAATGTGCCATTTTCTGGGGCAGTTGCGACTGCAATTCGCAGCGGGGGGGGCCCCCAAAAAGCTCGGGCCTCCCTACGCTGAGGATTCCAGCCCCCAGCTGCCTAGTTGTACCTGGCTGGCCCAAAAACATGGTGAAGCCCACACCGTTTTTTTTTTATTATTTCATGAAATAATTTTAAAAAAAGGGCTTCCCTATATATTTGGTTTCCAGCCAGGTAAAAATAGGCAGAAGGGGTTGGTGACAGCAAGTAGCTGCCTGCTGTACCTGGCTGGACCAAAAATATGGCGAAGCCCACATCATTTTTTTTATTTAATAAAGATATAATAAAAAAAAATTCAGGAGAGGAGACGACTAGGACACAGTGTCTCCGGATCTTGTACACATGCTCTAAAAGTGAGAAATTGTGTGAAAAAAGAAAATGTTCAATATGACGTTATCAAATTCTGTGAAGTAGCTGTAGGTTCCAAATGCTCACTATACCCCTAGATATAATCCTCGAGGTATCTAGTTTCCAAAATGGGGTCACTTGTGGGGGAGCTCCAATGTTTAGGCACACAGGTCTCCAAATGCGACATGGTGTCCGCTAACAATTGGAGCTAATTTTCCATTCAAATTGTTAGCGGACACCATGTCGCATATGGAGAGCCCCTGTGTGCCTAAACATTGGAGATCCCCCACAAGTGACCCCATTTTGGAAACTAGACTTCCCAAGGAACTTATCTAGATGCATTTTTAACCCCAGGTGCTTCACAAATAGTCCATAAAAAAGAGTTTGTTAAAAAAAATACTTTTTCATTTTATGGATCAGTTTGTGAAGCACCTGGGGGCTCAAATGCATCTAGATAAGTTCCTTGGGCATCTAGTTTACAAAATTGGGGGTGTCTAACAATAATGGAATTGAAGTGGATACCATGTCGTATATGGAGAGCCCCTGTGTGCCTAAACATTGAAGCTCTCCCACAAGTGACCCCATTTTGTAAACTAGACCCCCCCAAGGAACTTATCTAGTGTGCACAGTGAGCACTTTGAACCCCCAGGTGCTCCACAAATTGATCCGTAAAAATTCTCTTTTTTCATTTTTACGGATTCATTTGTGAAGCATCTGGGGGTTCAAAGTGCTCATCACCCATCTAGATAAGTTCCTTGGGGGGTCTAGTTTCCAAAATGGGTTCACTTGTGGGGTAGCTCCAATGTTTAGGCACACAGGGGCTCTCTACACACAACATGGTGTCCGCTAACAATTGGAGCTAATTTTCCATTCAAATTGTTAGCGGACACCATGTCGCATATGGAGAGCCCCTGTGTGCCTAAACATTGGAGCTCCCCTACAAGTGACCCAATTTTGGAAACTAGACCCCCCCAAGGAACTTATCTAGATGCATAGTGAGCACTTTGAACCCTCAGGTGCTTCACAAATTGATCTGTAAAAATGAAAAAGTACTTTTTTTTCACAAAAATTTTCTTTTTGCCTCAATTTTTTCATTTTCACATGAGCAACAGGATAAAATGCACCCTAAAATTTGTTGGGCAATTTCTCCTGAGTACACCGATACCTCATATGTGGTCATAAACCACTGTTTGGGCGCATGGCAGGGCTCGAAAAGGAAGGAGCGCTATTTGACTTTTTGAATGGAAAATTTGCTCCAAAAGTCAAATTGCGCTCCCTCCCTTCTGAGCCCTGCCGTGTGCCCAAACAGTGGTTTATGACCACATATAAGGTATTTGTGTACTCAGGAGAAGTTGCCCAACAAATTTTAGGATGCATTTTATCCTGTTACCCATGTGAAAATGAAAAGATTGAGGCTAAAGAACATTTTTGTTGGAAAAATTAAAATGTCCATTTTTTGTTTCCACTTTGCTTTAGTTGCTGTGAAGCACCTGAAGGGTTAATAATCTTCTTGAATGTACTTTTGAGTAGCTTGAGGGGTGCAGTTTTTGGAATGGTGTCACTTTTGGGTGTTTTCTGTCATGTACACCCCTCAAAGGGACTCCAAATGTGATGTGGTCACAAAAAAATGGTTTTGTAAATTTTGCTGAAAAAATGAGAAATTGCAGATGAACTTTGAACCCTTATAACTTCCTAACAAATTTTTTTTTTTTCCAAAATTGTGCTGATGTGAAGTAGACATGTGGGAAATGTTATTTATTAACTATTTTGTGTCACATAACTCTCTGGTTTAACAGAATAAAAATAAAAAATTTGAAAATTGCAAAATTTTCACCAATTTTTTTATTTTTTTCCACAAAAAAACGCAAAAATTATCGACCTAAATTTACCACCAACATGAAGCCCAATATGTCACGAAAAAACAATCTCAGAATCGCTAGGATCCGTTGAAGCGTTCCAGATATATTACCTCATAAAGGGACACTGGTCAGAATTACAAAAACCGGTCTGGTCATTAAGGTGGAAATTGGCTCCGTCACTAAGGGGTTAATCTATTATATAATCGCGAATCGCAAAAGCGCCCCTCTCGGCGCTACTTCCGGCGTGGTCATGTGGATACGCGCGAAGCATTGGCCGCGAAGCGGCCATTGCGAGCCGTTTTAACTCGACTCGCAATGCCGCCCGAGCTGCCTCCGCTCCCCGCTAACCACAACTCGCCCGGGGACCATGGAGCGGAGGCGGCACAGCCCCGCCTCCGCTCCCCCCTAACCACAACTCGCCCGGCGAACACCCCCCAATGTCCGCACAGCCCCACCCCCAATGTCCGCACAGCCCCACCCCCAATGTCCACACAGCCGCCTCCGCTCCCCACAACTCGCCCGGAGATCCATGGAGCGGAGGCGGCACAGCCCCGCCTCCGCTCCCCCCTAACCACAACTCGCCCGGCGAACACCCCCCAATGTCTGCACAGCCCCACCCCCAATGTCCACACAGCCCCACCCCCAATGTCCACACAGCCCCACCCCCAATGTCCGCACAGCACCCCCCCAACATCTACGCACAGCCCCCCCCGCAATTTCACCACATCTCCCCCCCGCAATATCCGCACAGTTCCCCCCCCAATGTCAGCACAGCTCCCCCCCCCAATGTCCGCACAGCACCCCCCCACCCGACGCCGTAGATCACTTACCTGTCTTCATGACATCTGCTTCCTCAGGTACAGGTCCAGTCCTTCCTTCGGCCCGGCCCACGACTCTTCCATCCGGCTGTCTTCCTCCACCGAGTCGTCCTTCTCATTGAGTTACATAGCCGATAATGCTGCACGCTGATTGGTCGCTTCTTCCCATAGAGAAACATGGCCATGTTTCTCTATGGGAAGAAGCGACCAATCAGCGTGCAGCATTATCCGCTATGTAACTCTATGAGATGTTTGAGCGGACCTGAAGGAGAACTGTGTCTCAGGCTCACTTAAAATAACAAATAATAAATAAATTTAATAATAAAAAAAATAATAAAAAAATAAATAAAAAATAATAAAAAAATAAATAAAAAATAATAAATAATTAAATAAAAAATAATAATTAAAAAAAAAAAATGCTAATAATATGAGCCCTATGAGCGGACCTGAAGGAGAACTGTGTCTCATGCTCAGGCTCACTTAAAATAACAAATAAATAAATTTAATAATAAAAAAATAATAAAAAAATAAATAAAAAATAATAAAAAAATAAATAAAAAATAATAAATAATTAAATAAAAAAAAATAATAAAAAAATAAAAAAAATGCTAATAATATGAGCCCTGTGAGCGGACCTGAAGGAGAACTGTGTCTCAGGCTCAGGCTCACTTAAAATAACAAATAATAAATAAATTTAATAATAAAAAAAATAATAATAAAAAAAAAAATAATAATAAAAAAATAAATAAAAAATAATAAATAATTAAATAAAAAATAATAATAAAAAAAAAAAAAAATGCTAATAATATGAGCCCTATGAGCGGACCTGAAGGAGAACTGTGTCTCAGGCTCAGGCTCACTTAAAATAACAAATAATAAATAAATTTAATAATAAAAAAAATAATAAAAAAATAAATAAAAAATAATAAAAAAATAAATAAAAAATAATAAATAATTAAATAAAAAATAATTATAAAAAAAAAATAAAATGCTAATAATATGAGCCCTATGAGCGGACCTGAAGGAGAACTGTGTCTCAGGCTCAGGCTCACTTAAAATAACAAATAATAAATAAATTTAATAATAAAAAAAATAATAAAAAAAAAAAAAAAAAAAAAAAAAAAAATAAATAATAAATAATAAAATAAAAAATAATAATAATAAAAAAAAATCTAATAATAATGATATTACTGCTAATAATAATGCTATTAATGCTAATAATTATGCTATTAATGCTAATAATAATCATATTAATGCTAATAATTATGCTATTAATGCTAATATTAATGCTAATAATGCTAATAATAATCATATTAACGCAATTAATAATGCTTTTAAGGCTAATAATCATGCTATTTATGCTAATCAAAATGCTATTCATGCTAATAAGATTGCTATTAATGCTCTTTATGCTAATAGTAATGCTATTAATGCGATTTTTTATGCTATTAATTCTATTATTTATGCTATTAATGCTATTAATAATGCTATTAATAATACTATTAATGCTATTAATGCTATTAATAATGCTATTCATGCTATTAATAATACTATTAATGCTATTAATGCTACTATTAATGCTATTAATTGTATTATTAATTCTATTAATGCTATTATTAATGCTATTAATGCTAATAATAATGCTATTACTGCTAATAATAATGCTATTAATGCTAATAATTATGCTATTAATGCTAATATTAATGCTAATAATGCTAATAATAATCATATTAACGCGATTAATAATGCTATTAAGGCTAATAATCATGCTATTTATGCTATTCAAAATGCTATTCATGCTAATAATATTGCTATTAATGCTCTTTATGCTAATAGTAATGCTATTAATGCGATTATTTCTGCTATTAATTCTATTATTTATGCTATTAATGCTATTAATAATGCTATTAATGTTATTAATAATGCTATTAATGCTATTCATGCTAATATTAATGCTATTAATGCTATTAAGGCTAATAATCATGCTATTAATCCTATTAATAATGCTATTAATGCTATTTTTAATTCTATTAATGCTATTAATAATTTTATGAATGCTAATAATGCTATTACTCCTCATTATAATGCTATTAACACTATTATTAATGCTATTTATGGTAATAATGCTATTCATACTAATAACAATACTATTATTAGTACTATTATTGCTATTAATAATGCTATTAATGCTAATAATAATGCTGGTAATGCTAATAATTATGCTATTAATGGTAATAATAATGCTATTAATGCAAATAATATTGCAACGTTCTAGAATCCCGATGCATTTGCATCGGGCTCACAGCTAGTATAATCATAAGCATGCTTTGCTTTTTCTTACCATCTTTTCAGTTAGCCATTAAAACGTATCAACCACTGAGGACTCTCAGATTCCAATATTTTTTAAAAACATAATGTAATTGTGTACTGTGTTATGCACATATGCTTCGTGGCTACAAAAAGCCCATTTACAGCTTGAATAGTTCACATTTAAATTAAGACATTTTAAAAGAATTTTCATTAGAATGTGTAATTCTGCCATTTGCCACAAGATGGAGAGCTGCACAACAGATTTTCAATAGATTGTAATGTGCACGATTACCTGTTACGTTGGTCTAGTAAGGGTATGTGCCCACAGGATTTTTTTTTAAGCAGTCCTGAATGCAGCAAAATCTGAGGATCCTAGAGTCCTTGACAGGAGAAGTGCTATGATCTTGTCTGAGTTTTTTGCACGTTTTTTGCACGTTTTGTGTTTTTTGTGCGTTTTTACTGCGTTTTTGATGCTGCGTTTTTCCTGCGTTTTTTCCATTGACTTTAGCAAAAACGCAGGAAAATAATTAACATGTCAATTCTTTCCCATCCGCACCAAAAATGCAGGTATTTGACAGCTCTTGACACTTGCAAAACCAATGTGTGTGCACAGCGTTTTTGTGAAATACATTGGTTTTGCTGGGAATCAAAACCGCAGGAACAAATTAGCATACATTACCATAAAACCAATGGTTTTCTGCATGCAGAAACCGCAGGAAAAACGCAGCAAAAACGTCCTGTGGGCACATATCCTAACATGCATCCCTAAGTCTGCTTTCACAGTGCGTATTTCTTGGATCCATGGCTGTCCATTGTAAAACGGACAGCCACGGATACGATTTGGCCCCCATGTTATCCTATGGGCATGGATCAGATCGGATTTGGCCTTATTGCCATCCGATTTTGTCGGATCCGATTTGTGTCCGATTTTTCGCTGTACCCAAAATTGGAGACTGCTCCGATTTTGGGCACAGCAGACCAAATTGGACCGAATTGGATCCGACCCGATCCGCAGCCGTCAACATGGGGCCTATGGAGCGCAGGTCCGAGGAAACAGCAGATCGTTCCTCTGACCCAATTTTAGCGTACACTAAAATTTCTCCTTACCATCTAATTTCACTTCCGCAATGTATATACATACATTGCGGAAGTGAAATTTAGTAAAAGAAAGGTTAAAAATAAAAAATTTATATTCTCACCTTTCCAGCGATACCCCGATGCCTCCATCAAGCTCCTGATGGTTACAGGACCTGCGGTTACGTCACAATCCGATCAGCTGATTGGGTCACATGACCGGTTACCGCGGTAACTGCGGTCATGTGACCCGATGACGCTGCCGGGTTGTGACGTAACCGCAGGTCCTCTAAGCACCCGGACCTTGCTGGAGGTGTCGGGAGATCGCTGGAAGGTGAGCATACATATTTTTTATTTTTAACCCTTTCTTTTACTAAATTTCACTTCCGCAATGTATGTATATACATTGCGGAAGTGAAAGTGCCCTGTCGCCTCTGTCATTCTTTCTGTGTCCGGATCCGTGATAATCTTGGCCCGGACACAGAAATAGGTCACCCCCTTTTGCAGGAACCCACAGACAGGAAAAAATATGCAATGTGAAACCAGCCTAACATGTTTTTATACAGCTAATCACCCCAGGATACAAGTAAAAAAACACTTAACTGTTACTCAGCTTCTATGTAAAACCTCCATGTTCCAGTTGTGTGAGTGCTAGTGGATGTCGCTTCCGTCCTTCGGCCAGTAGCGATTCTCACTGCAGTTTGACACACTGCAAGGAAATTCTGCACTTCTGCACTGACAGCCATCTTCCCTGACAAGCACTTTAGGAATCTCTTCTTTTCTCTGTCAGTTTGCAAACTGTCTTTATAATGTTTTTGGTCTTTTCGTGAGTACGTTTTCAAAGTTTTAGTGCCTTTTTTAAGCAATTTTACAGTGTTTTCGGGGCTTTTTATTTACTGGTGTGGTGGTTTAAAACTTCATTCAACAGAAAATAAATTGCAGTGGTTTTTCAAGCAAAAACACTGACAAAATGCACAAAAAGACATCCAGGCATCTTTTGACCCCTCCCATTGATTGAAGCCTCTCCAGCTCTATTCCTCACCCAGTGCCGTCTGCTCCTGATTACTGTGCGATTCAGGCAAAGGAGCTGTCAGTCAAGTAGGAGGAAGTGGTGCTGTGCAGGGAATAGAGCTGGAGTGACAAAGACCAGATCTACAGCCTTATTTACACATCAATTCGAACACTAATTTCTCAGTAGTGGATGGACTGGCCATGTAAACCTAGTGCTGAACTTGTTCTTAAAAGAGTCACATGCACATATAAATATTTTGGGGTGTGAAATTCTGCTGACATTTTCCCTTTAAAGCTCACTCAGGCTGGCTTCACACTTGCTGCGTATTGCGGAGGGGAGCGTAAGCTGAGTGCATAGACTGCGCGTCCCTATGTTTAAGATGGGTACACACGGTGTATGCGCTCGGGTGCGCATGGTCGTGCGCACCCATTGCCCGCAATGTGTGATTTGTATGCATGCCGATGCTTGCGCACAAAGCACACATTCTCGTTCGCACCATGAACGCGACATGTTGCGTTCATGGTGCGGACGAGAATGTATGCTTTGTGCACAAGCATCGGCATGCGTACAAATCACACATGGCGGGCAATGGGTGCGCACGGCCATGCGCACCTGAGCACATACACCGTACGTCCCCATGTTAAACACAGGGACGCACGGTCTATGCGCTCGGCTTGCGCTCCCCACTGCAATACGCAGTGTGAAGCCAGCCTTAGACATGCTGATTGTCAGGTACAATACAAGTGTTTGCTAGAATACTTTTTCACAGTCTGCTTATGTAAACATTCTGTCTTTTACCTGCCAAATAAACAAAACGCTCATTGTGATTTGATTATTCATGCCAGCATCAAAATCATTGTTATCAGCAGCAGATCATCGTGTTTTTGAAAACTTAACAGTTGAACATGAGAATTGGGGGTGGGCTATTTACCATGGCACATTTGGTAGCAGGCTGCTCCTCTTGTCCAGTTACATCCTGACTCATGTCCTCAGTGTCATTTTTACACACCGTGAATTCAAAGAGTCTTTTATCAGTTCTATCTGCACCTACCCTGCTCATGAGGACATGTCCGCAGCACCACAAGGAAACCCCTAGACAGGGTTCCTCCACCACACTGACAATGGATATTTGTCTGTCTTCGAATCTCTGCTTGAGGCCCACCAAAATTACACTGGAGGTGACAGCTGCTGTTCGGGAAACTGCAAGAGGCAGACGTGGGGTACCAAAGCCAGGGGAACACACTTAGCTGAGATTCTGTTCCACTTTCCAAACGTTGGGCCAAATTCTGTAGTGAAACTTAGGGCCCGAACAATTTAAAGGTGGGGCTTTGGTTCCTGATACAATCTCCTATTGGGGGATTCTCCTGCTACTCTCCACGCTACAACATTTTATTAACTAAGCCCCGCCAACAAGGAACACCCACAACCACTGTTAATGACCTTGTTTAGCTAATGGGGTTCAGGGAACAGCCTTTGCCTTTAACCAGTAGGAGGCCACATTTATATAATGAAACGACACAGCTTTAAAATGCAAGTGCAAAACATAAGGTATTCCTTGGGTGACCATGGCTACCTCTACTCCAGGACACCCAGAACTAATCCTAGAGAATTCACCAAAATGGGATGAATCCATAATTAGAAAAGAAGGCGAGCTTCAGTGGGCTGATTGTTCCAATCGTTAATTATAAACCCCACAGGAAATCTAGAGAAAAATAAGGACTATGTTGCCTGTCTAGGGGTCAGCCATTTGGCTGATTAAATAAAAGCTAAATTTTCTCCATCTTCAAAAGGTAATTTGGCAGCAAACAAAAAGGCACATGGTTGCAAGTTGGTTAACGCTTGAGACAATACAGTCCCTACCCTCATTTCAGATACATCCACCTCCCCATTTGAACAGCTTCTGGAGACCGGGTTGGATAAGAACTGGAGCGGACATAAAATACTTTTTCAATTTATGAAAGACCCCAACAACACCCGGCGATCAAAGTCCTAAGATCTGCCTCCTTACGTGTGAGATCAGTAAAATGATTGAAGACCTGAGAAAAAAAAATTTATTACATTTTCTGTAGTAATTAGTAAACTGACATGGACAACATCTGCAAGGAGTTTGTAGTTCTCCCCGTCTTTGCGTGGTTTCCTCCGGGCACTCCGGTTTCCTCCCACATTGTAAAGACATACTGATAGGATGTTTAGATTGTGAGCTCCCAAGAGAGACAGAAATACTCATGTATGTAAAGTGCTATGGAATCAATAGCGCTATATAAATGAATAAATATTCATTATTATTATTACATGTTCACTATGTGAACCCAGACATGGTAAAAAAATGGAATCTCATCCAGCCAGATAAATTATGATAAACCTTCCAATACAATCAGAAAAAATATTATTCATTATTCAGCTAAGTAGCTGGGCAGTCACTGGGAACAGGGAGCACCTGAATACCCCAGCACTTCCCAGAATTCAAGTTGTCATTCAATTCAACAACAGGTCAGCATGCCCAAGAACCCAATTGGAAGACTGATTGTCACTCTCCAAACTGACAGTTCAGCACTCCCTGATCACATAGAAACAGCAGACATTTATTGTGTCCTAGACGCACTAAGCCAACAAAATCATAACACCACCAATCTGATCATCAGTCGTTAAACAGCTGAAGTTAGCAAGTGTAAAGAAATATTAGCGCCACTCTGGTCATGACCATCTTTCCTGATGTAGGAAGTGGGCTAACTTCAATAAACATTTCATGGGTGGAGGCCCCATCAGACATTATTCCATTGTCCATCGTATGCTCCTACATAATGCATGAATGCTATACCTTCAAATGTTCTTGTGTCTCAGGGAAAGTGTAGTTTGAAAGGCTGGATGGGGACTATAGGGAAACATGTGACTCGTTGGACACTATCCTCAGCCAGCTTTCCCCTTTCCCCACGCAAGTCTAGATGATGACAGGACTCTTCCATGTGTGTGTACATAGGGAGAGACCCATTAATCCCCTGGGGCAGAGAAGTGAGAATCTGGTCGAGGACCATATCAGACTTGTCAGGCCTCTCCCAATAGTTCCCAACTATCTTCTAAACTATGTGTCCAAGTCATCAAAGTGTTTTTGCCAGATTTCTGGAGTAAAGCAGCTTCAAATGTACAAATGAATCAAGATTCATATTAAGGTGGAGTAAAGTCACCAAAAGTGTTCACCAGTCCCATAATGAAGTTGGCGCATCTTACTCAAGTGGTGCCTTCTGTACTACTCGTGTGCAAAATACAAGTCTGAATCAAGCCCTATGTTTTCTTTGGGACATCAGAACGTTTCAGATAAACATATCTGGCTGCAGCCAGGCTCTGATTCATGACAGGTTCCCTTTAACGGAAAACCTTAATGCATTAGGACATTGTATACTGAACTATTGTTAGCGTTTCCTGTAGCACAATGTATTCTGGTTTACAAATTATATTTCTTAAGTTTGTGTATTTCTGCTCCTTCCTGGAACTGGTAAGACTTCTTTTGAGAAGTAATATCAGTGGAAGATACAGCATTCCAAGGACAGTGCTTCTAGACAGCACACACCTCTTTTTGCCTTCCTGCTGGGTGCCTTAGGCAGCTGTTTGGTTAATATCCTTTGAGCCTCCACCCAGGCTATGCACGTCACATGTTTTGGAGAGAATATGGAGACAGATTTTGCTGACGTTGGCAATGGGCACGTCACTGCTGACAGCAGGGGAAGCTCTGTCCTTGTATGGCCACAATGAGATTAGCAATTCATTGGCTGGAAGGCCTTCTGTTCTGCGCCTGTTTACAGACATAGAGAACTGTAGCTATGGGAATACACTACGTACTGAGAAATTTACTGGATTCTGTGTAACTTACCTGTATCCTGTACTGCCGGCGGAGACATTCCCAACATTCACTCAGATACAGGATGTGTTCATTGTATCAAATAGTTTATTTTCAGTAATGCATGTAATACACATCAAACAATAAAAACTAGGCATATAAGCTTTATTTATATAGCGCCAACATATTCCGCAGCGCTTTACAATGTAGGGGTTAGAGTACAGAAAATATACAGTAAGTAATTAGAGTAGAGAACAAATAAATACACTACTCTTCTGTTTACCTAACGATCAATTATGCCTTTGGTATTAAGTATATATGACATATAATATACATGTAGCACATAAATATGTCTACACTTTTTACAAGGCAGGAGTCGGAAAATAGATATACCATTAGTATCCTTAGTAGTTACGCTAGATACATTATTCACGCTACTAAAAAGAACCATTGTATAAAATCTGTAATGTGCCTTCTTGTAAAGATCTGAGGTCCTTAAATGTTTCAAATCTTTAAAGGGAAGCTGTCACTCCTTTTGGGTGTTCTAAACTGTGCCCACCAGCTGTAACATGATGTAATTGGGGTTCCTGTAACCCCTGTATGTGCCCAGACGTCCCCCTGCACCTCAGAAATTAACTTTTATTCTCAACATGACAGGGCTATGCCGTATCTTGATTGTTCTACTCTGAGCAGCCTGCATGACCTAAACGTGCTACCATGGCCTGAAGATTCTCCAGACTTGTCCTATGGTGCTGCTGACGTGTCCATAATTTATCGCCAGCCAAGTGTCTGCAAAACAAAGAAATGTCACTACTTATTAAGGTCATAAATTAATCAACATTTTAACAGGTCTTGCCACATGTCAAGGATAAGAAGACAAATCCAAGACTCCTTTTGTAGACATGTATTTGGGGTGTTTGGCTATGTTCACACATTGTGTTTTCAACTTTGCATGGAAAACAGACCACTTTCTGTGATTCCCAGCAAAGTCAATAAGCTTTCAGAAATGCTGTGCAGATGCTGCATTTTTTTACTGGTCCATCTTGTCCCTTGAAACCATTGTTAATGGAAAAAAATGATCCACAAAAAAAGGATAAAAAAAATGATTTTTTTTTTTGCAAAAAACAAACCCAGTTTTGCTGCTGGTAATTCATAAAAAATGCAGCACAAAAAAAAAACCAGGTCAAAAAACGCACAGTCTGTATCAATCATTAGTGCAAACATGTTCATTTTGATCTGAGTCATGGATAAAACTCACCCATCAATGAGTAGATTTAAAAATGGACAGCTCTCAAATGCCATCCATGTGCGATCTACCGTAAGTCCTAAGGGTAGGAAAAGGGTTTTTTTTTTGTTTTGCTTACAGGAAAATCAGATATTACAAGGTGATGGTATAAATGGACCCACGGACCAAACACTAAAGGCCACGTTACACACACAGATATCTGTTCAGATATTGGTTGCAGATCTCTGGTTGCAGTGAAATCATGGACACATTGTTACATTTGTACACAGCCACAAAATGGAACAATGTGTCCATGATTCCACTGCAACCAGAGATCTGTGACCAATATCTGAACAGATATCTGTGTGTGTAACGTGGCCTTTAATGAAAATTTGATCATGCCTAGGGATGAGTGACTATACTCGTTACTATACACTACTCACAGAATAGAAACAGGTATTTGGGACACTGGGTTTTACTTCTGTTACTCAGCGAGTCCAATGTAAGTCAATGGGATGTGTGAGTAACATGCTGCTGGACCCAAAATAGCGATCTGAGGACTGAGGAAAAGGCTGAAATGGGTGCATGATTGTTTAAAAGCCGGCGGTAAAAAGCCGCCGGCTTTTAAACAATCACTCAGCTGATGCACGCTCCCCTGTTGCGTCCCAGCCTGATCCTAACCTGTTCCCCTCTGCTCCTCTTATCCCAACTCTGTTCCTGCTCCCATGCCTGGAAGCGAGCGCTGGCTATTTCAAACAAACAGCTGATACATCAGCTACTCGTTTGAAATAGCTGGTGATGAAAAGACTTCACCGCCGCCTTTCCCGCTGGCTATTTCAAACGAACCACTGATGTATCAGCTATTTATTTAAAATAGTCAGCGGCTCGCATGGGAGCAGGAACAGAGTTGGGGTAAGAGGAGCAAAGGGGAACAGGTTAGGATTGGGCTGGGAGGCGGCGGGGAGCAGACATCAGCTGAGTGATTGTTTAAAAGCCGGCGATTTACCGCCTCATTTTAAACAATCATGCACACATTTCTGCCTTTTCCTCAGGCCCCCAGACCGCTTTTTGGGTCCAGCAGACAATTACTCGCATTTCCCATTGACTTACATTGGACTCACTACTCGTAACGAATACCTGAGTAATAGGACCTACTCGTTACGAGTATAGCCAGTCCGAATATTTCACTATTGGCAATCCCTAATCAAGCCCACTGATGGAAAGCAGACCATCTTTATTCACATTTCTGTTTCTGAATGAGCTTTAAACCAGCGGTGCTCAACCTTTTCTGGACCAAGGGCCACATTGGCATACTGAATTATTTCCAAGGCTCTGCCATAATATTGAAAAAGATTTTACCTTTTGAGAGTTTTATGGAATAGCAAAAATGTATGCCATAATTGTAAGTGATGCAGGCCCTCGGAGATTGAGGGATTTTGTCTTCCCCATCAGTACTCGAGAGAGGGGGAGGCCATACTTGCCTATAATGTTTGCCACTGAAGGTTATAGGTATTGTTGGAGCTGGTGTCATTTCACAATTCCCATAAGCTGTAATGCTGACAGCTGCATGTAGGCAGTCACCTCTTTAATTACCATAGGTCTGTTTGGAGTGCTAAATTAAGTACAAGAAACCCCGATTTCTTTTTATGTATTTGGTACCCAGATATGGTTTACACAGAGTTTTATTCGTGCTTCCCTATCCCTGCCCTTGAGCAGTGTGTTACTTTTTTCCCTCTGACATGGAAAACACTGTACACTCCCTGACAGAAGTTATGTCGCTTATCCATGTAATGTAAATAAAAGCTTATAACCTGACGTTAAATTCATCCATTGGTTTTATAAATTACTCTTTTGAAAGCTGAAACCCTCCGAAATGTGGTTTAGGTTAAGAAGATAAATTGGCATCAATGCTGAAATATTGATCATTTAATGAACACAGAATGGTCAGATTTTGGCAAGACACAAGTTTTGTCGCCAACAGAAAGTAATGTGATATTCAAACAAATAATTAACTTCAAATACAAATATATGTTGAATAACATTGGTGAATGAAGTTGTGGTGCAATTAGAGTAATATTTAATATTTTGTGTGACTTCCATGAGCTTGAAGGACTGCATCCATGCGGTTCAACAATGATTCATACAATTTATTAATGAAGTCATCAGGAATAGCAAAGAATGCAGTCTTAAATGCCTCCCAGAGTTCATCTAGATTCTTTGGTTTTGTCTTCCAAGCTTCCTCTTTCATCCTACCCCAAACATGCTCAATGATGTTCATGTCTGGTGACTGGGCTGGCCAGTCCTTGAGCACCTTGATTTTTTTTGCCTGGAGGAACTTTGTTGTAGAGATGGATGTATGAGATGGAGCACCATCCTGCTGAAAAATTTGACCCCTTTTATGATTTGGAATATAAGAGGTAGCTAATACTTCTTGATATTTTAGGCTATTGATATTGCCTTCCACCTTGCAAATGTTTCGCAACACCCATACTGAATGTAACCCAAGACCATGATCTTTCCACCACCAAATGTAACTGTTTTCTGGGTGCATTTTGGATCCATACGGGCTCCAGTAGGTCACCTGCAGTATTTGCGGCGGCTGTGGTGTAATTTTACTGAAGAAATCCACCTTCTGCCACTTTTCCAGCATCTATCTGTTTAGCAGGCTGTGGGACTTTGCAAATGCCACACGGTTTTTATTTGCGTTTTGTTTAGTGCTAGCTTCTGGGCACTGATTCGACCATGGAGGCCTTTTCGAGACAGAATCCTACAAACTGTTCTAGTTGACACAGGGAACTTGAGGTGACCAGGCCTGTTGGAGCTTGCTGCAGTGGAAGAGGAGCTTGCTTTGGATTTTCTAACCAACAAACGTTCCTCCTGAGCAGTTGTCTTGCGGAGTCTGCTGGACCTGGGCTTGTCAAACACATCTCCAGTCTCTTCAAATCTTTTTTTAATTCTTTGTACTTGATGCTGAGATACATTAAAGGTGCCAGCCACCTCTGCAATGGATCTGGTCTTCAGCCTCTTGATAATCAAGGCTTTGGTCGCAGGGTGGATTTTTGGATGTTGTCAGAGATCAAGTTGCAGTTCAAGTGAAGGTCTGGGGTGCTGGGTTACTTTTTATACACACCCACTAATTAACCGATCATTTACTGAACACAGGTGAGGATGTAAACTAGGATTGGGTCATTAAATATGACCAGGCGACAAAACTTTTGTCTTGCCAAAACTTGACCATTCTGTGTTAATTAAATGATCAATATTTCAGCATTGATATCAATTTATTTTCTTAACCTAAACCACATTTCGGAGGGTTTCAGCTTTCAGATGAATAATTTATACAACCAATGGATGAATTTAACATAAGGTTATAAGCTTTTATTTACATAACAAGGATAAGCGACGTAATTCTGTCAGGGAGTGTATAAACAAGGCTGAGGACCTCACAAAATGGCATAGCCGGCCACATGTGGCCCCCAGGTAGCAGGTTGTACAACACATAGAAAACATATACGTGATTATAAAATGCACTGGATTATAAAATACACCTTAAATTTAGAGGAGGAAAGTAAGAATTAAAGAATTTTTAATGTAAAAACTGGGTTTGTTTTATAATCCTAGAGTTTTATATTCTGAGTGTATTTTACCAGAGGGGCATAGTGGAGAGTTCATGAGAAACACAGGAAGCTCAGCAATGCTGCGGGCCTGGGGCTCAAAGGATGGGGTATCGTGGTAGTGGGATGTGGGCACCATTGATATTTGGGCATCATTGATTTGCGGCACGGTGGTGGTGGAGCAGCTCATTGTCACAGGAGGCAGGGTCGTTGATGCTGCAGGTCTGGAGCTTGTAGAAATAGGTAATGTGACAGCGGGAGGTGGGCGCCATTGATCTTCAGGTGCTTGATGCGATAGGCTTCAAGAAAATGGCTGCGAAAGGCGGGTGTGCACAGTTGAGCTCTCAGCGAGAGCTCAAGCTGCACACACACCGTCTCTACAGACATTTTTCTGCAGTCCATACCACAACCCAATGGTGTCTGCATGCCGCCAACATGATACCACATCCAATGAGGCTTGGGGCCCTGAGGCATCGCTGACCCTGCCTCCTGTGAACCTGATACATCGCCACCGCTGATTAATGGTGACCGCATCCTGCCACTACGGCAATGCCTTCTACAAGCCCGCAGCATCGCTAATCCTGTCTCCTGTTAACACGATGCATGCTGTCTCACCTCCCCTGTAACTTATTTCTGGATTGTAAGACGCACCTCCATTTTTCTCTGAATTTTTGGGGAAAAGTGTGTCTTACAATCCAGAAAATGTGGTAAATGTCCTACAGAGAACTGGTGAAAAAAGGAAGCACTGGGGATGCCCAGGAAGGCAAATGCTCAGTAAATTTTTCTTTTTTTTAACCTTTTGCCTGCCATCTATTCTTCAGCATTATGGTAGTCGCAGTTGGCTGCCATTATGCTTAATTAGTGTGAAGCTAATTAAAAAAAATAAACACATATTTTCCAGAATTCAAATGATTAAAATTATTTAGGGTACACAATAGTGGGATAAAAATTAAAGGAAAATGATAGATGGCTCAACAAGTGTTTATAGATGTCTATTTCAGGTTTAGCTCACATTCTGTGTTTATCTCTCTTCTTCAAGGCAATGGGAGTCAAGAGATTAGGCATTATCTAAAACCAAATAGGCTTACCCCTCATAGAAGGCAGTAGTCTATGTTTAGAGTGGCCATAGTAGACATCAACATAAAGGTAGTAAACCTAACCCTGCATGTATAAAGGCCCATTTAGATGGCCCGATAATTGATTATCGGCCAAACTAAACATGCTGACAAAGAGCCAATGAATAGTAAAAATGCTCATTCATCACAGGTGATAATTTTGCAGATTACCATTGTAAACAGATGGTGTGCTGTCAATAATATTATATTCTATAAACACAGAACAATTGTCATATTGATAGTTCTGATCACATAGAATGATGATCAGCCTGTCTAAATGAGCCAATAAATGACCACCGACCAGTTGACAGTCTTTTACTGGGAGAGATCATTGCATGTAAACTCGATTTAACACATACCACTGGAGCAAAGATAAATGTACATGGCATACATATGATTGGTATATACATTATATACGTTTGATAAAATAGACTGTAGTCTGGATGTATACATATTCCACAAATGCACCATTAATAAAAACATTTTTAATTACATGAAAAAATGCTTGCATATTGTACATGATGTAAAGTCTAAGGGTAGGGACACACTTCAGTTCCTGATCAGTTTTCCTGATCAGTTTTCCTGATCAGTGTTCATCAGTTTGTGTGCCAAAACCAGGAGTGACTCCAAAACCCACCACAGGTGTCAATCTTTCAATTATACTTTTTCTCTGCAAAGTTCACTCCTTGTTTTGGCTCACAAACTGATGAACACTGATCAGGAAAACTGATCAGGAAAACTGATCAGGAACTGAAGTGTGTCCCTACCCTAAGGTTATAAAAATAAGGTCCAGTGTCTGTTCGACTGGGAAATGATTGGAATAAATCAATGATTAGCGCAAGGTGTAAAAGGGCTTTAAAAGGGTCTGAGTCAAGATTAGTTGTTTGCTTGTTATCCCCTATCCATATGGGTGGCAATGGTCTAAGGCCGTGTACAAATTTGTGTTCGGCACTGCAGTGTATGGAGCGCATACGCAGTGCCGAACGCAAACATTTTCATGTGAACGCAGCGGATATTGTCCACATGCGTTCACATGAAAATGTGAGTGAGGCTGCCCGGCCACCCAATCAGCGGCTGCGGCCGGAAGGTGGAGATCAGCGGCAAAGATCCCGGCAGCCGCCGCTGATCTCTTTCTCCCGGCCGCCGCCGCTGAGCTCCTTTTTCACTGCCGATTCATTTAAAATTGCCGGCCGTAAAGCCGGCAGTGAGTCGGCTTTCCCACCCCACCATCAGCTATTCATTTGAAATAGCAGGGCGGGAAAGCCGACTTCACCGCCGGCTATTTTAAACGAACCGGCGGCGACAGGGACAAAGAAGAAAGAAGAAGAAGAAAAAGAAGAAGAAAGAAGAAGAAAGAAGAGTGTTAGGCCCCCTGGCACCACTTCCCAGCTCACCTCCCCCGGGTCGGCATCTCCTGCTCCTCTGCCGACCGGGCGTCACCATGTTCCCTTCCTGTCAGCTGACCGCCGGGTTCACACATGAGCTCATTACTATGGTCGTTTACATGAGCCTAATCAGCGGCACGCTAGTTGCACTCCTTCCCTGTGACTCTAGGGGCCGGCAAGGTCCAACCTGACACTCCCCTTGACTAATAGCTGCTCTTCCCATGGTATATTAGGCCACCCCCTCTGATGGGAGGTGCCTGATTATTAAGTCAGTTTACTTCTGCCTTGCTGACTGTTGGTCAGGCCTTCCTTGTGCTCTGTGTCCTGGAACCCTTGCAGTGCTCTTCCCCGGTAGCACCACTCCTGGCCTCCTAGCCTTGTACCCTGTTACCTGGAATACTTCTCTGTTCCTTAGTATAGGCTAACCTTACGAGCCGCCCCCCTGGTACTATCTGCTCTGGTATTTAGACCCCCTGGGCTTGCCCCTGACAATCCCTGTATAGGGGTTGGGTAAACTAGGATCAGCTCACCCAGGGGAGTTCGGGACCACGGCCCAGTGGGTCGACTCTAGGGCGCCTTCCCCTGGAAGCGTGACAGAATAATCAGGCCATGGACCCTGCTGGTACCTCGTTTTCAGCGCAAAAGTAGCTGGCTTATCTTCGTGAAAATCAGAACCGTATTATGGCTTTTCTTCAGTCCTTGGATACCTGGTTGGCCTCCCTTCAGACCTCCGACCCAGCATCTGCCACTCAGCTCGCGAGCCTACAACAGGAGCTGTCAGTGCAATGAGACACGCAGTCTCGCATGATGTCTTACGTATCCGTGATGAATGATCGTCTGGTCTCCTTGAAGTCGGCACCAACGACCTCGGGCCAGTCCGTATCCGATGACCGGTACCCGGGTGGCGCTGGCTTTTGTGGTGTCCCACCTGGAGGGCGAGGCCCTGGCGTGGGTTAACCCCCTCTGGGAGCGTGATGACCCTGTGGTCTCCCACTTGTCAACCTTTCTGGAGACATTCCAGAGGGTCTTCGATGAACCCAGCCGGGACGTATCTGTCACGGAGTCTCTCTTCAACCTCCGTCAATGGACGCTCACCGTTGGGCAGTACGCCATCCGCTTCTGCGCACTCTCCTCCGAGTTGGGATGGAATAACGAAGCGCTGATTGGTGCTTTCTGGCGTGGCCTGTCCGGCAGGATAAAGGATGAACTCACGGGTCGGGATATCCCAGCAGAGCTGGAGGCCTTGATCTCGCTAGCCATTCGCATCGACTTGCAGTTCCAAGAGCGCTCCCGTGAGTCCGCCAGGGAGAGGAGGTCCATCCGGCCACTTCCCTCTGAACGCAGTTCACCCTGTACACGGCCTGTAGTGTCTGCCGCCGCCCCCCTTTCTGACCCTATGCAGGAGGACCGAGTCAGAACGGCGGAACGACGCCGAGAGGAGAGGCTGGCTCGCGGCCTATGCCTGTATTGAGGAGATGCATCCCTTCAGCGCCGGAATTGTCCCGAAAGGCCGGGAAACTCCTCCGTCTAGGTCAAGTACGAGAGGCCATCCTAGGCGAGAGCGATGCCTCTCAACCTCTTATCCTGCCCGTGCAGGTGATACGTCCGCAGAGACGCTACTCTGAGTTAGCCTACGTGGATTCAGGGTCAGCAGGAAACTTCATTCGGCAAGAGGCAGTGACTCGGCTTGGTATCCCCATAATACCCCTATTGACGCCTCGTGTAATCGCATTGGTGGATCGCAGGCCGCTGCAGGAAACCATCACCAAGGTAACAGAGGAGGGGGAGGTGCAGATCCGGGCCCTATACCGTCAAAAGATTGCCTTCTATGTCCTGCCTGGTCTCTCCCATGCCCTGCTCCTCGGGCTTCCCTGGCTGCAAACTCATGAACCTGTCCTGGACTGGCGTTCAGGGGACGTTCTGCGGTGGGGTCCTCTCTGCCACGAGAGGTGCCTGCCATCCGTTCTACCACCCGGTTCCCCGCAACTGGCTTCTGATCTTCCTGGTTTACCTGCTGCGTATTGGCAGTATGCGGATGTCTTCAACAAAACGGAGGCAGAGGTCCTGCCACCTCATAGGCCTTATGATTGCCCTATTGATCTCATACCAGGTGCTACACCACCCAGGGGACGTATCTATCCGTTGTCCCCGGCTGAGTCACAAGCCATGTCCGAGTACATCACGGAAAATTTGGCCAGGGGCTTCATCCGAAAATCCACGTCTCCTGCTGGCGCAGGATTTTTCTTTGTGAAGAAAAAGGAAGGCACCCTTCAACCCTGTCTTGATTACAGAGGTTTGAATACCATCACCATCAAGAACAAATACCCCCTGCCACTGATTCCGGAGCTCTTTGACAGGCTTAAGGAGGCTCGCATCTTTACGAAATTGGGCCTACGAGGTGCCTACAACCTCTTTCGCATACGTGTCGGAGACGAATGAAAGACGGCTTTCAATAACCGGGATGGCCATTATGAGTATTTGGTCATGCCGTACGGGTGGTGTAATGCTCCCGCAGTATTCCAAGAGTGTTAATTATATCTTCCGTGATTTTTTGTACACCTGTGTGGTGGTATATTTGGACGACATCCCCATCTTCCCTCTGAATTCCCTCTCATAGACTGGATGTACGGCAAGTCCTTCTGCGACTGAGGAGGAATCGATTGTACGCCAAGATGGAGAAGTGTGTCTTTGAGCAGACCTCATTGCCCTTCCTCGGATACATCATCTCTGAGTCCGGATTACGGATGGGTCCTGAGAAGCTCTCTGCTGTTCTGAAGTGGCCCCGTCCTGTGGGGACTAAGGCTATTCAGCGGTTCCTTGGCTTTGCGAATTATTACAGGCAATTCATTCCCCATTCTTCGTCCTTGATCAAGCCCATCACGGCTCTCATCTGTAAGGGAGCAAAAGCTTGTACCTGGACCCCAGAGGCTGAAAACGCCTTTTCCTCCCTAAAGCGCTCCTTCTCCGAGGCTCCCACCTTGCACCGACCAGAGGTAAACAGACAGTTTATCGTAGAGGTAGACGCCTCCTCCATAGGAGCGGGGACTGTCCTCTCCCAGAAATCCTCTTCTGGTTGGTTAGTCATATGCGGGTTCTTCTCCAAGGCATTCACCACGTCAACGCGCAATTACTCAACCGGGGATCGTGAATTTCTGGCCATCAAATTGGCACTGGAGGAGTGGCGACACCTCCTCGAGGGCACTGTCCATCCGTTCATAATCTTCACTGACCACAAGAACCTGGTTTATCTCCAGTCTGCCCAGAGGCTCAACCGCCGGCAATACCGGTGGTCCCTGTTCTTTGCCCGTTTCAATTTTGAACTGCACTTCCGACATGGTAGTAAAAATGTCAAGGCTGATGCCCTGTCGCGGTCCTTCCAGCCGTCAGATGTGGAAGATGAGCCCTTCCATATCGTCGACCCTACCAAAATAATCACTGTGGCTCCCTTACGTGTAGCCGGACTTCCACCGGGTAAGACATTCGTCGCCCAGAATCAGAGAAGGACGGTCCTGTCATGGGGACACTCGTCGAGAATTGCCGGTCACGTTGGAGTTAAAAAGTCTCTTTCTTTGATCACTCGTCACTATTGGTGGCCTACTATCTGTCAAGACGTCCACGACTTCGTTGCCTCATGTCCATCTTGTGCTAGGAATAAGGTGTCCAGAAGGTTGCCGGCTGGATGTCTACTGCCTCTTCCGGGCCCGTCGGCTCCTTGGCGACATATAGCGATGGATTTCATTACGGATCTCCCTTGCTCCTCCGGCTGTATGGTCATATGGGTAGTCGTGGATCGCTTCTCCAAAATGGCTCACTTCGTTCCTTTACCTGGTCTACCATCCGCTCCTGAGTTAGCCAAGATATTCATTGAACACATCTTCCGGCTCCATGGATTTCCTCGCCATATCGTGTCTGATGGAGGAGTCCAGTTCACTTCCCGGTTCTGGAGGGCGCTGTGCAAGCATATGAACGTCACGCTGGACTTCTCCTCTGCCTATGATCGTCAGTCCAACGGGCAGGTGGAGTGCATTAACCTAGTCCTCACCACCTATCTTCGGCACTTCGCCAGCGCTCATCACGATAACTGGACCAGTCTCCTTCCTTGGGCGGAATTCGCATACAACAATCACTCTAGTGAGTCAACAGCTAAATCCCCTTTTTTCGTGGTATTCGACCAACATCCTGGTTTACCTCTTCCGATTTCCTCAGCATCCGGCAATCCGGCAGCAGATGCATTGTCCATAGACTTCTCCAGGATCTGGAGTGAGACCAGAGACGCTCTTACACAAGCCTCCAGCAGGATGAAGAGACATGCTGATAAGAGACGTCTGGATTCGCCATCTTTTCTCCCGGGCGATAAAGTGTGGCTTTCTTCCAGATGCGTCAAGCTAAAGGTGCCATCCTACAAGTTGGTGCCCCGTTATATTGGCCCCTTTGAAGTCCTAGGACGCATCAACGATGTTGCCTACAAGCTAAGACTACCTGCCTCGCTTCGCATCTCTAACTCCTTCCATGTCTCATTGTTGAAACCCGTGGTGCTCAATCGCTATCATCCCTCCTCCGGTACTGTGCCATGGCCTCTCAGCTCCGAGGATGTCTATGAAGTCAGGGACATCCTTGCCATGAAGAAGAGTAGAGGAAAGACCCTCTTCCTAATTGACTGGGCTGGCTTTGGTCCTGAGGAGAGGACCTGGGAGCCACGGGAGAACATTGATGCGCCACGCATTCTGGCGAGGTTCTTAGCGCGCCTTCGGAGGAGGGGACGTGAGGGAGGGGGTACTGTTAGGCCCCCTGGCACCGCTTCCCAGCTCACCTCTCCTGCTCCTCTGCCGACCGGACGTCCAGGCGTGCTGTGTCTCGGAGCCGTCGCCATGTTGCCTTCCTGTCAGCTGACCGCCGGGTTCGCACATGAGCACATTACTGTGGTCGTTTTCATGAGTCTACTCAGCGGCGCGCTACGTGCACTCCTTCCCTGTGACTCTAGGGGCCGGCAAAGTCCAACCTGACACTCCCCTTGACCAATAGCTGCTCTTCCCATGGTATATCAGGCCACCTCCTTTGATGGGAGGTGCCTGATTATTAAGTCAGTTTACTTCTGCCTTGCTGACTGTTGGTCAGGCCTTCCTTGTGCTCTGTGTCCTGGAACCCTTGCTGTGCTCCTCCCCAGTAGCACCATTCCTGTCCTCCAGCCTTGTACTCTGATTCCTGGAACCCTTGCTGTGCTCCTCCCCAGTAGCACCATTCCTGGCCTCCTAGCCTTGTACCCTGTTACCTGGAATACTTCTCTGTTCCTTAGTATAGGCTAACCTTACGAGCCGCCCCCTGGTACTAGCTGCTGTGGTATTTAGACCCCCTGGGCTTGCCCCTGACAATCCCTGTATAGGGGTTGGGTAAACTAGGATCAGCTCACCCAGGGGAGTTCGGTACCACGGCCTAGTGGGTCTACTCTAGGGCGCCATTCCCCGGAAGCGTGACAAACAGGAAGAAAGAAGAGAACGGCAGGACCTCCGAGGAGGTCATCTTGTGCGGCATCTGTGCGCTTGCCAGGAGATGGCAGTGCGCACAGATGCACTTTCATTCATTTTTTGCGTATAAAGCAACCACACAGCTACGCACAAATAATCCAACATTTTGCATTCAGCATGCGTGCATACATTATGCGCAGCCGAGCGCAAAACCAGCTTAGCGCAGCCACACACAGGCACTATGCGTTCCCATGTTAAACATAGGAGCGCACAGTGCCTGCGTTTTGCTGCGCTCAGAAACATTGTGCGCAAATGTGAAACCAGCCTAAACGTAGAGGCATTTGTCAATGCACACCTCCACTCCATTCATTCAATGAAAGGAGGTAGCCCCTATGGATAGGGGATAAATGCTAATCTTGGTACATACACTTTAAAGGCATGATAATTGTTATCAGTTTGTTTTCATGATTTATTATGCTTGCTTATATAAAGTCATCATATTCTGCAGCGCTTTGCATACACTGTTATCACTCTCTTACTACACTGGGGCTCACAATCTAAATTTCCTATCTGTGTTTGGATTAAGGGAGGAAACCGCATGAACACGGGAGAACATACAAACTTTGTGCCTATGATGTGTAGTGTGGTCAGAAGTACAGCATGACTGCAGTCCCTTTGGTTAAAACTGCAGTTTAGCTTATGTTTTCATGAGCTGATGATTTTATCTTTCCAAACCCCTTCAGTGTCACATTTATGCCTTGTCACTTTAGTGATAATTACAATTTACATTTAGAGCAATGCTATTGATAGGGCCTATCTTCAGGCTATTGTGAGTATAGGAGGATGGGAATTGCTTCCTGTGTTATCTTACTGTCCTCCACCCTTAACATTCTTGTTAATGAACACTCTAGGCCAGGGACAAACATGGGAGGGCTACATCTCCTTGTGACATTCAGAAAACCCAAAGGATTTCAAAATAACAAAGGTCTGCCTATCTCTGGAGTGATTTCACTATGTGCATGCAACAGAGCCGAAATCTTACAGGGTTTATCCAGTCTAAAGCCGTTTAGCCGACCATATCTGGCCTGATTCTGCCTTGCTGAGCTAAGGCTGGCTTCACATTTGCGTATGGGAAGGCAGCGTATTGCTGCGTTCCCATACGCAGTCAAACGCATGCGCACTGCGTTCCTATGTTTAACATAGGAACGCATGGTGCCTGCGTTTGCTGCGTTCGGGTGCGGATGCGGACGATATCTGCTGCTTCCGGTGTCCAGCATCCGCACCCGGGACGCAGCCAGTTGGGTTTTTTTGTGCGTTTGGGGACCTTGGACAATCAGCAAGCGTCCCCAAGCGTACAAAAAATGCATTGTCTTCAATGGGTCCGCAGTGTCCTCTGCATGACACCGCAGGAGAACGCTGCGGACCCATTGAAAAATCTCCCGGTGGCCGCCGGTGATGTCACAGGAGCTCACCGACGGCCACCGGGAGATCAGCTGAGGCTCTGCTGTCCTCCTTCTCCCCGCCGCCTGTAATCTCCTAGCGATGTCGGCGGGGAGAACAGCTGATCTGAGAGCTGTTTGAATCTTCCCGCGCCGACATCTCCTCTCAGTGTCGGCGCGGGAAGATTCAAACAGCTCTCACATCAGCTGTTCTCCCCGCCGACATGTCCCGGAGCTTACCGGCGGCCGGGGGGGGCGGAGATCTCCGGCGCTGATCTCCGCCCCCGGCCCGCCCCCGGACAGCGCCGATTGGCTGCCGGGCTCCCTAGTGATGTGTCCGCAGGCGGACATTATCCGCTGCGGACACATCAAAGTGTCCCTGCTTTTGACAGCGTTTGTGTCTGCATGCCATCAGCATGCAGACACAAACGCTAATGTGAAGCCAGCCTAAGCACTCATTTCACAGCACTTTACAGAGATCATCATTACTGTCCCCATTGGGGATCACAATCTAAGATCCGTATTAGTATGACTTTAGAGTGTGGGAGAAAACCTACATAACATGATGAGAACATACAAAATCCTAGCAGATGTTGTTCTCTGTGGGATATGAATTCAGGATCCCAGCACTGCAACAGAGTAGTGCTGACCACTTTTGTCAGATTCACGTTATTTCTGTGACCATTTTGGGTTTTCCTTTCATTAAACGAGGGGTACTGACAATTTTGACAAGGTGTGTATACTATAGTTTCTGCTGCTGGAATGTATATATAGCATGGAGACTGCTGCTGAACTGTGTATATAAGATAGAGGCTGTTGCTGGGCTGTGTATATAATATGGAGGCTACTGCTGAGCTGTATATATAATATAGATGCTGCCGCTGGGCTATATATAGAGGCTGCATCTGGGCTGTGTATATATTATGGAGTTTGCTGCTGGCTGTATACATAATATACAGGATGCTGCTGGACTGTATATATAATATGGAGGCTGATGCTGGTATTTATACATAATATGAATGCTGCTGCTGAGCTGTGTATACAATATAGAGGCTGCTGCTGATATGCATATATAACATGGAGGCTGCTACTGGTATGTATATATAATGTGGAGGCTGCTTGCTACTGAACTGTATATATGAGAGAGGCTGCTGCTGGGTTATATATATGAAGGCTACTGCTGGGCTGTATATATAATATAGAGGCTGCTGCTGGGCTGTATGTATAATACAGAGGATTCTGCTGGACTGTATATATAATATAGAAGCTGCTGCTGGGCTGTATATATAATATAGCGGATGCTGCTAGACTGTATATATAATATAGAAGCTGGTGCTGGGCTTTATAAATAATCTAGAGGAACCTCAATGCCACTGGATATCTGAAATTGCTACATGATTCAGATATCCAGTGGCATTGAGGTTTCCATTGATGAAGAATGGCCCCACTATCTTTGTACTCCATATAACACACCATACCATAAATTTTTGTGTTCCAACAGTCTTGGAGGGATCTATCCAATGTAAGTTAGTGTCAGACCAATAGTGGTGGTTTTGTTTGCTGACTTCACCATTCACAAAAATGTTTGCCTCATCACTCATCTGAAGGCAGTTGTCTATGCTGTGAAGATACGAGATGTGCAGCATCTGAAACAACGGATACTGGAAGCCTGTGCTAGCATTTCTTCTGTGGTGTTGCTATCAGTGTGTTAAGGGTGGGAGAAGATGGTTGCATTGACAATCCAACACAATGGGCAGCAATTTGAACACATTTTATAAGTGGTCATAAACTTGTAAATAACTCATGAAAGAATAAAGTTACGTTTAAACCAAGCACACCATTGTTTTTCTTATGAAATTCTCAATATGTTTGATGTGTCACATGACCCTCTTCTTATTAAAAAAAATAAGTTGGATCTAAAATAGCTGACTTCAAAATGGCCACCATGGTCACCACCCATCTGGAAAAGTTTTCCCCCCTGCCATATACTAATGCACCACAAACAGGAGGTTGATATCACCAACCATTCCCATTTTATTTAGGTGCATTCATATAAATGGCCCAGCCTGTATTTATTGATCTATGTAACTATACTATCTTACCATACAGTTAGGGCCAGAAATATTTGGACAGTGACACAAGTTTTGTTATTTTAGCTGTTTACAAAAACATGTTCAGAAATACAATTATATATATAATATGGGCTGAAAGTGCATACTCCCAGCTGCAATATGAGAGTTTCCACATCCAAATCGGAGAAAGGGTTTAGGAATCATAGCTCTGTAATGCATAGCCTCCTCTTTTTCAAGGGATCAAAAGTAATTGGACAATGGACTCTAAGGGCTGCAATTAACTCTGAAGGCGTCTCTCTCGTTAACCTGTAATCAATGAAGTAGTTAAAAGGTCAGGGGTGGATTCCAGGTGTGTGGTTTTGCATTTGGAAGCTGTTGCTGTGACCAGACAACATGCGGTCAAAGGAACTCTCAATTGAGGTGAAGCAGAACATCCTGAGGCTGAAAAAAAAGAAAAAATCCATCAGAGAGATAGCAGACATGCTTGGAGTAGCAAAATCAACAGTTGGGTACATTCTGAGAAAAAAGGAATTGACTGGTGAGCTTGGGAACTCTAAAAGGCCTGGGCGTCCACGGATGACAACAGTGGTGGATGATCGCCGTATACTTTATTTGGTGAAGAAGAACCCGTTCACAACATCAACTGAAGTCCAGAACACTCTCAGTGAAGTAGGTGTATCTGTCTCTAAGTCAACAGTAAAGAGAAGACTCCATGACAGTAAATACAAAGGGTTCACATCTAGATGCAAACCATTAATCAATTCCAAAAATAGACAGGCCAGAGTTAAATTTGCTGAAAAACACCTCAAGAAGCCAGCTCAGTTCTGGAAAAGTATTCTATGGACAGATGAGACAAAGATCAACCTGTACCAGAATGATGGGAAGAAAAAAGTTTGGAGAAGAAAGGGAACGGCACATGATCCAAGGCACACCACATCCTCTGTAAAACATGGTGGAGGCAACGTGATGGCATGGGCATGCATGGCTTTCAATGGCACTGGGTCACTTGTGTTTATTGATGACATAACAGCAGACAAGAGTAGCCGGATGAATTCTGAAGTGTACCGGGATATACTTTCAGCCCAGATTCAGCCAAATGCTGCAAAGTTGATTGGACGGCGCTTCATAGTACAGATGGACAATGACCCCAAGCATACAGCCAAAGCTACCCAGGAGTTCATGAGTGCAAAAAAGTGGAACATTCTGCAATGGCCAAGTCAATCACCAGATCTTAACCCAATTGAGTATGCATTTCACTTGCTGAAATCCAGACTTAAGACGGAAAGACCCACAAACAAGCAAGACCTGAAGGCTGCGGCTGTAAAGGCCTGGCAAAGCATTAAGAAGGAGGAAACCCAGCGTTTGGTGATGTCCATGGGTTCCAGACTTAAGGCAGTGATTGCCTCCAAAGGATTCGCAACAAAATATTGAAAATAAAAATATTTTGTTTGGGTTATGTTTATTTGTCCAATTACTTTTGACCTCCTAAAATGTGGAGTGTTTGTAAAGAAATGTGTACAATTCCTACATTTTCTATCAGATATTTTTGTTCAACCCTTCAAATTAAACGTTACAATCTGCACTTGAATTCTGTTGTAGAGGTTTAATTTCAAATCCAATGTGGTGGCATGCAGAGCCCAACCCGCGAAAATTGTGTCACTGTCCAAATATTTCTGGCCCTAACTGTATATTATATATTTCTTCAAACACAAAAATTGGGAAGTTGCCTCCCAACTTTTTAGGAAAGATTACTCAATAAAAATTTAATTCATTAATCTTTATTATATATTTTCAGTATAACAATTAAAAAATCAGAGCATTCCCTCCGGGGGGACACACAAGAATCATCACCATAAGACTGTTCAGTTAATTAGAAAAAATAGTAGTATATACAGCAACAACCACATAAAACTTGTTCCTCTATATCAACATTACTGGGACATGGATTTTTTTATATATATTATCTTCCACCCCCTAATATTGTATATCTCCCATAACCATTATTATCTGATAGGTACAAATCAGTATGTTTAACCAGGGTCTCAGTTGTATATTATCTTATTTCACTGAAAAGACCTAAATACACAGAGATCAGACCTATACCTTCACTAGGTGCCCTAAATCAGTTCCAAACTCTCCTTAGGCATCAACCTAGACAATAGGTTCTGGGATTACAAAGTGCAGTCGTGCTTCATACCTGTATACACTGAAGTGTCAATGCGTGCCTGTGCTCCCTCCTCCCCTACGGCCGTTTCGCTTCCCTGCTTCTTCCGGGGGGCGTGGAAGCGAAACGGCCGTAGGGGAGGAGGGAGCACAGGCACGCATTGACACTTCAGTGTATACAGGTATGAAGCACGACTGCACTTTGTAATCCCAGAACTTATTGTCTAGGTTGATGCCTAAGGAGAGTTTGGAACTGATTAAGGCTGGCTTCACACTTGCAGATGGATCTGCAGCGTTTTGCAGATGCATCTGCAAGTGTGAGCATGCTGACCGCGGCCCCTATGTTTATAATAGGGCGCACCGGGTCTGAACGCTCTCATTCATTCCTATATGTGTACTGTCAGCAGGCGTATGCCTGCTTACAGATCACACTCTCCCGTCCGCACTGTGGACGCGAGATGTAGCGTCCATGCTGCGGGCGGGAGTGTGTGATC